>WAAD01012223.1:71968-98130 GCA_013389945.1 Fregata magnificens | reverse complement strand
TTCTCAATGCTGATACATTTTCCTTCAAAAGTTTACATCCTTTGACATCTTTGCAGTCCCTCCATGTTCCTGCTGCTGTTTCTCAGCAATAGATAAGAAAACTTCAAAACCTTGCTCTGCATTGGCAATAATGAGATTCAAAAGAAAAGATTTTTTTCCCCAATCTTTCTACATAAAAAAAGGCCTGAATCAGAGCCCAGCAGTGCACAAATATTACTCATGTCATTGACACTAAGAAAAGGGGAGCTGTGAATAAAAAATGTTAAAAATGAACACAAGGAGCATTGTTTGCATATCAGAAAAATTAATCTACATAGAGAAGTGTAAGAGCCTGCAATTCAGAAAGCAAAGAATTAGGACAGCCCAGCTGAGAATAATTTTCTAGCCAGTTAATTTAATTGCATAAATCATTCCTTTGTTAGCAATAAAGAGATATAATTAAAATGAGATTGCTTCTCATTTCTATTCTCTGGAAACTAAAGGAATTGATTTTGGGGAAAGCATTCTTCCAAATACCAGATCGGCAAATTACATTTACCTTTTTAGAAAGGCTAAATTATTTTGCACTAATATCATGGAGGGTTTAATTAATTATAGATCTGCCATATGATCTTAAAGAAATAATTTACTTAATGCCCACAGAACAGAAGTTTGTAAGTGCGCATATCCCTCTGATAGATGGTGTGCAGATTTTTACAAACAGGTCAGAAGTTGAACAGGTGGTTGTCAGGAGAAATATGAGGAAATATAATAAATTTTTAAAAATGGGGGATGGTTTGTTAAGAGATATTAAAGTACTGCTTCCTATTTATTGGCACATACCTGGATTACTATTCTTTGAACCCCTCTGAACTGATTTTCTTCTAAATATTATAGTGATAGTTGTTTGCTATCCACAAATCTTCAGGGTTCAATAAGCATTAACAGGTTAACAACAGAACAACAATCAGAGAAAAAAAACCCCAAAAAACGTGAGGCCCACCTATTAAAGCAGAATATTGCTTTTGCTGAATATTGCAGGGGTTGGCCACAGTCAGACCCTTAACAATGCTATAACACAACACATCTGAATACATAGGTCCTATGGCTGTGCCCCTGTCATACTGTACATCATACTTTGTAGGCTCCGCTTTCCCTTCACAAAGCCACAAAGAATCACAAACCTAGGGAGATCATGCAGGGTATTGAATTCCCTTTTCTGCACTTATGGCCAGCCAGGCAACACGTCTCAAGCAGAAAAGACCAAAAATAGCTTATGCTACATGCATACCACGGGCCACAGCACTTCACCCAAAGTCCTAAGTCTTAAGGCCTGCAGTAAAAACAAAGACGACCATGAGACAAAGCATCGCCAACACTCCAGCTTTCACCAACACAAATACAGAAAAGATAAGTAGAAGTGTTCCTAGAAATAGGTAAGAGTCTTCCCAAATCTTCATATGCCTGCAGCTTATATGCCCTGCTAGAGAGGAGTAAAACAATGTCTGTCATTGTCATCTGATGGGAACTCTGAAATTTAGTGATCAGTTTAGCACTAAGTTTGCAAGCAGGATGCACCAGCTGATCACTCAAAATAATGTCATGCTAATGGGGAAATACCAAAGGTCCATACTAACACCCTGTCTGTATCATGCCCAACTCCTATGGATTCTGGGGAAGAAGAAAACCTCAGAAGCTTAGATAATGGATAAAGTTAGCAGGGTGGAAAGGGACTCTTTTCTATTATGTGAGGGATGACCAGGAGAAATCCTACATCACAGTACTCGTGGCATGAACAGCAACACAAGTTCCTTCTAAACCTCTCCTCACCAGACTAAGTTTCCTTCTAGAGCAGTCTCCTCTTCAGCTGTAAGGTTCCTTCCACAGTCTTATCCAAGTGCCTTCACTAGGCAGATTGCAAGCTAGTGTCCAAATTTCATTCCTTTGAAGGTTAAGAACTCTTCTATCCCAGATACAGTTTAAAGGTATATACATAGTGTACATACAACATCATTTGGGGGACCTGTCTTCTCTGACCATGCTCTCCTTGTAACTAGTTACCATGCAGGAGACTTCAGATACAATGGTGAGATGGGGGGAGGGGGGAACCACAAAATCAACCACACAGTCAAACTTTTCATCTTCCATTAACAGCCGAACAGGCTAAAAAGCAGGAGGAACGCAAGGAAGAGCTAGATGACCTGAACAGTTAAGTCAGCTGCACTTGGCTGAAGCAGCCCCCAGGCACTCTCCCTGGCCAGGCAAGCATCACAGTCTCATGAATACTTTGAGCGAGTTAAACACCACACTGTCAGAGAGGGGCAAGTCAGGCAGAGGTCTTTCATGTCCACTCTAGGCTTCTCTCTACAAGAAAATAAGAGCAGACACTCCTTTCTACTTTTTTGAGACCACTAGTAATTTTATGAACTTTTGTCATGCTGCCCACTCTTACAATTGTCATTTTTAATCAGGTAAAAAACTGCCACCATTCCACCTCCCTCCACAAGAAGCTTCCCCTGCCATCGAGGATTCCCAAATCTGATGCTCTGCAAACAAAAGGACAGACTGCTAGGTATAAATTTAAGTCAGGCTACTTTGATGAACTCTCCAAACTTCCCACAGAAAGTTTTCTTCAGATCTCAGACAAGTACTAAGCTGCATCATTTCCAAGGAGGACACATCCTTATGCAGTAAACCCTGCAGGCTATGAAACATCTCAGCAATGTACCTGCCTGGCAACTCTGCTCTCAGTACCAGCTTAGCTCATCCTCTCTGGGATCTGCAGGAAACAGAAGCTTCCCAGGATCAGTGCATCCAGTAAGTCATTCCTACACACAGCCCATCACACACATGGACTGCCTCTGCCCCATAAGCTCTTCCTTTTCTATATGCTTTCGAACAGGGGGAACAGAACAGGAACAGCCTTGTCGCAGGAACATCATTCCCCATGTAGACCACTGTTGCATAGTGACAGTACACTCATCACTAGAGAGGATGCCGTAAAGGATGGCAGGTAAGCTGAGAAAGGAGAGGGGTTTGCATGCAAGAGTTAAATAGCAGATAGATTAGATCTCATCATTTGATATTTCCAGGAAGAGTATTGTGTTGCCATAGAAACCTCAACATAACCTGGGTTTTCCCTCCTTTTGTTTGTTCATTTTCTACAAACACTGGCCTCTCCTAGTCCCCTCCAAGTGGGGCTTGCAGCTCACAAACTTTTTTTTTCCCCTAATGTCCACTTCTCTCTGAGAATGTATTTTTCAGTGCATTGCCTCTCACAATATCACTGCCACAACCTCCAAACTCTTCTTTTGCAATAAGTACCGTATAATTTGCTACCCATTAGGAAACTCAGCTCCTAGGCACGTTACTCTCTGCTTGGGGAAAAAGGGAGAAAAGCCTCGTGGTAATAAAACTGAGCCTTCTTGGGCTTCATTCAGGCAAAAACTATCTATAATCTCCCTTCTCCCAGTCAGCAACGTGCACCTCTAGTGATTGTATTTTAGTACGTGTAAGGACCTGTCTCACTCTAGGCATTGCAGGTGTTTGCTCCCAAATTACAACAGCTCTGCCTGCCAACTTTCCACATAGAAAATGAGACCAATCCCAAAAAGCAACCTAAAACCCCTAGATTTGCAGTAGGGTCAGACAGCCACAACAGCTCTGCCAGCCAACTTTCCATGTAGAAAGTGAGAGCAAACCCAAAAAGCAACCTAAAACCCCTAGAAATTGACTTTGTATTTGCAGTAGGGTCAGACAAGCACATCAAAGCAAGGACCATAGCAAAAAACAAAGCAAGGTCCTATGGATTCTTCCATGTTAGACAGCCCAGGCCTCATCAGTGACTATACGTGTACAACTTGAGGATGCCAGATGAGAATCTAGCAATATTACTACAAACTGGCAAAGAATCACGTACAGGCACTGACACTGGTGACACCCTGGAAGGGTCATTTCACCTTACCTGTCACAGTGTCTCTTTTAGATTGTCAGCACTGTAGGCCAAAGACCATTAGGGACTGTTAAACAATACATAGCAGAGCAAGAGCCAAACCTGATTCTGGCCTGTTGGCACTACAAAAACAAAAGTGACACAAGGTGATAAAGAATGAAAGGAACAAACCCGACCCAATCCCCATCAAGTCATGCACACACACAAAATAAAAACTTGGTCTCTACCTTGCAAGACATCGGTGAAGTTTTTTAAGAACTGCTACTGGGTTTTGCCACCCTGGAGTCACCCTACTGTAACCAAGCAATAGACTGCAGAACAACAAGAGAGCACCCAACCTTTTGGAGTTGAAGAAACAGAAGTATATTGCAGCAGTGCTGATACATACCTACCATTTATTTTCTTACATCCACTCGCATCAAGAAAGTCCACCATAATCAATATTCTGCAAGCATTTTCAGAGAAATGTTAGCACTAAAAATACCACAAATTAAGAGGGTGCCTTGAATGCCAGAGAAGAGAGACCAACTAAGTGTGAAATGCTATCAAGTTTCATTGTGTCACGTATAGTTGCTCCCATTTAGAAGGTCTCAAGTAACAGTGTTCCCCTTTTAGCTTTGGAAAATGAGGCATTTTGCAGGCAGATAATTTGGATATTCAGCTCAAAAAGTTTTTCTTGTTTTTATTCCCAGGTATCTCTAGCCATTTATTTTCCTCTATTATAATAAGAAGGATTACCCTTAACGAGTCTGATGGAAACACCAGGATAATCTTTCCAAAAGGAAAACGTCCCTCCAGATAGAAGACTTCAGTATACAGGAGCATTTATTGTTCAGATTCAGTTTGTTTGTTCTGCACCTGACAACCTCATAATTTACACACACACACACTTCACCTCAACATCAAAACAGATCCATGTATATGAGCCTTTCACACTCACTCCTAGAGTAATCACCAGGTTGGAAGGGACCTCAAGGATCATCTGGTCCAACCTTTCTAGGCAAGAGCACAGTCATGACCTGCACAAACTACAGGGAAGTGACTACCAAGTGCAGGTTCTATTATGCTTTCTCCAGACTAGCTCTTACTTCAGCAGCATAAAGGGTCATATCCTTAGATGGAAACATCTGTTGGTAAGCTCTGGAGACTCAGCACCAGCTAAAGGTGGCTTCAGTGCCTGAGCAAGCTTTACTAAAGGTAAAAGGGCACTTCAAAGCTGAGTTCCACTATGGTATAATGCAACATGATTTCATGGACACTGGCGACCTCAAAACACCCTCCATATCCTCCAGTCAGAAGACAACACCAAGAAGGACAGAGCAGCTTTTTGCAGTTGTTTGGATGGTCTTCACACAAAAGTGACTTTCAGTTGTCTGAAATCTTTATATAAAAAAAAAAAATTAAGTTTTAGTTTACCTGGTCCTGGCTAGTCCTAGAATATATGCATGTCAAGCTGCAAAGTTGTTATTCCAGGGCCGGAGATCCAGCAAGTTTCCTTTGGCTTCCTCATCAAAGCTGTGGCAGAAACAAAACGTGAGTTCACCACCACTATCTGTGCCAACAGCCCCACCAAGTGGCCAAACACACCTACATCCCTTCTTCCAGCTCATCCTACAACCAAAGCAGAAATGTCTCACGAAGAACTGTTGAAAAAACACAAAACTTGCTCACCTAGCCCAGCCCTACTCACTTTGCCCAAAGTCTAACAGAAAGAGGGCTTCCAAGACAGAGTTCTGAAGATCTTTTCCAGCAAGACTGTGGAGTAAAGGCAAAACAGGAGTAAAAAAGAGGCTTCCTTCACAAGGAAAGAAGCAGCAAGACATACAAGCAGAGTAAGAGGTATCACACATCCTCTTAAAAGTTTTGTTCATGTTCACATACTGTGTGCCAAGCCATAATCTAAGTTGCCCACCTATTTCCCATCTTACCCATTACTACTTTTTCTACTTACAAAGATACGAAAGTTGGTTTAAGTTCTTCAAAAAATTGGAACAAAGACCTGTCCTCCCTCTGAGACAACATATCCTCGTGGGCAGGAGACACTTACCTTCCTTTTTAATAGTTTATGGCATGGAGTCTGTGCAAAGGAAGGGTACTCACAAATAACAGGAAGTTCAAGCTGTGCTGTCCATACATATATTCTGGACGTTCATATGTCAGAGCTTGTAAGACGAGGTATTTTCATCTCTGTGTTAATGTATAGCACTCTCCCAGCACTACAGCAGCTGCATATGACAGCTCTGCTAAGCTCCATGCCCTCACCTCTACCCACTTCCCCCCATACACACTTTTTTTTTTTTAAATTCTAAGCTAAAACTGTTCAGCTTAAGGAAGGAGGTTTGGAAGAAGGCTATGGACAAGCTGACAGACAATCCATCTTAAACTTCCTGCTCGTGGAAAGTGACCTTCTGAGTGGTAACTTACATTCGCACTGACGACCTGGGTGATCTAAGCTACTGCCTGATCTATGCTAGTTCCCTAAAGAAAAGCTCTAGTAAGACCCAGACCAGGCTAAATCAGAGCACAAAGCAAGTGCCTGGGCTCTGCTTTATATCAATCTGAATTGGCATCAAAGTCACCTGGTTATTCAAGCATACAAGCAGAGGTGTAGAGCCAAGTTTACAAGACATTTATACAAAGGTGTTAAATCTGCCACCTAGGTTAGCATGCTCAGATCAGGGCTACATCCTACCCTGGTTTCCCAAAGATCACTAGAAGCAGTACACGTATGGCCTTCCACACATGGAAGATGCCCATATGTGGCCCAGCAAAAGGATTATGAACAAGTCAGAAACTAAACAAGTCCATCTTAGAGTAAAAGGTCTGACTATTGTTAGCATGAGAGGGGAAGTGGTTACTGCTTAAGAGGACTTTCTGGATCATTATATAGCTACAGTAATTTTTTACTATACAGAAGGAATAGGCAGTGTATAACCTACATATGACTATAAGGGAGCTAAGTTTCTTCTGAAGAAAAAAGGCCTGGCATCTTCGGGTTCACCCTATGAATAGCCCAAGCAAAAGATAAGCATTTGTAACTGGATCTAGATGACACCTAAACAAAGAAAAGGTCTTGCAGATATTAGATTAGCTGCAGAAATTCAGAACAAGGACTTGTCAGTATGCACTAGATGTTTAGAATACAGATACAGTATAAAGCCACATTAATAGCACACATGAGTTATTGGACCTTATGTGTTACTGATGCTGCTTCACATCATCCAAATACTCTCATTGTTGATCTACCCAAGAACAGGCACTAGCACCACAGCAAGATGAAGTCTAAGGTCAAAAGTAAAAGTACAGTCAGTGGTAAGCATGAATGCTGATATGGAGGTTTCCCAGACTGAGTGAATAACAGATCAACTCACGAGACCATTGGAAAGATTCCTGCTTTCCTTTGAGCTTTTAGCTTAAAAATCTAGCAGACACATCTATGAGAAAAATGAAGCATTTTTCAGTTCAGCAGTGCACAAGACAGCACATTCCCCAACATACACATTGCTTATAATATTATCATTTTCTTTCTTTCAAGAAGAAAAGCTTGTAGGGAGCAACAGGCTTTTATGGCCAAAGGAGAACAAGGTATCTTTTCTCACATAAGAGTTGTGCTAGCAACAGTAGAATAATAGCAACCGTAAAATAAAATAAGCAGCATCAATACCATAAGAGAGTTAGGGACTTTGCTGAAACAGCTACAACAAGCTATGCCTGCCCAGGTGGGCAACCAAAATTACTTGATGCCATATGCACTCAAAGGGGAGACACTATACATCTATTACTAGACTAACATGCTCATATGGAACACTCTCACCTCAGTAGAAATTACATGTTTGCTTACAGGATTGGGAGCTAAGAATATTTTTCATATTAGTCTTTAAACCTAATATCTAGCTGCAAATACACTCATGCATGCAGTTTCTATTTCTGTACTGCTAAAGATTTTACCCTGAAATAATCCATGTGTTGTGTATAAGATGTAGTCATGAAGATCACTGTTATCAACGTAGGGTTTTTGTGGGTTTTCTTTGTTTTAAAAACTCCTCAAAAAATATCATCTGACCCAGATACTACAGGCAGTATACACACAGCTAGGCTAGAAACCAGATCAGGGTATGGCACCCAGCCTTAAAGAGCAAGAAGGCCTATAGTACAACCAACCAACAGTTGCACTATCAAGCTGAAGGGGCAGCACAAAGGAGATAAGACTGGAATTATCTAAGGCAAAGCTAACTGAAATAGACACATTAGATCAGAGCCCTCCTTGACACCATCTTGGAATGCTTTTCCCCTAGTCCTAAAAAAAGCACTCTCATTTACCACATAAGCAAATATTGGTGAGAAACTAACAAGAGCTATGAAGGAATCTGAGATTCACATATATGAAGATGAATGAGATACGAATACTGGGAGGATCACTTATGCCTCTAAGGTAAGAGCATACAGAGCTGAGCATAGTATTTTCAAAAGTAACAAGGCTGCCGTTTTCAAGGACCAGCTTCTTCATTACTTACAGAATATTGTAAGCAACTAAACACATTTGAAACAAGTGAGACCGGTAAGACTTGCAGCCCAAGGAGTACAATGCAAATTTGCTACAAGCTTTATGTAGTATATGAAATACTGAAGTACATGCAGAAAAAAAAAAAATCAAACACATTTAAACAGTGTTATGCTAAGCTGTATAGCAGCTACTGACATTCAGTTATTCTCACAGGTAGACCACAGGGAAGGCTGTGAAGGTCTCATTCCACTAAGTCTAGCCTGGCTATTCTCCTCTATCAGTTCTGCAGTTCTCTTTGATTTAGGCCTTGGCAGAGGGCTCTAGACATTTAGACAGAAGTACTAACACAACAAAAAAAAAGAAAATTTTGAATAAGACTGCCCTCTTGAGGGACATTGAGCTGTATCACCTTAGCAAAACCATGGTCCCTTCACTGCTATTCAGGTCACACAAATTCCCCCCACTGCCTTGCCTTATGGTTCAAGATGAGTAGAAGTTCTTGAAAAGCAGCAGTAGACTCACACCTAGGAACCAACTATCTCCAAATAAAATATAATTTTGGTTGATTGAGAAGTGGCTGAACAGCAGAGCTCAGAGGGTTGTGATGAACAGTGCAGAGTCTGGTTGGAGGCCCGTAACAAGTGGTATTCCCGAGGGGTCTGTACTGGGTCTGGTCCTGTTCAACATATTCATCAATAACCTGGACAAAGGGATAGAGTGTACCCTCAGCGAGTTTGCTGACAATACCAAACTGGGAGGAGTGGCTGATACACCAGTAGGCTGCGCTGCCATACAGCAAGACCTGGACAGGCTGGAGAGCTGGGCCGAGGGGAACCTAATGAAATTCAGCAAGAGCAAGTGTAACGTCCCGCACCTGGGGAGGAACAATGCCATGCACCAGTACAGGTTGGGGGTTGACCTGCTGGAAAGTAGATCTGCTGGAAAGTAGATCTGCTGAGAAGGGCCTGGGAGTGCTGGTGGACAGCAAGTTGTTCATGAGCCAGCACTGTGCCCTTGTGGCCAAGGTGGCCAACAGGATCCTGGCATGCATAAGGAGGAGTGTGGCCAGCAGGTCAAGGGAGGTTATCCTCCCCTTCTACTCCGCCCTAGTGAGGCCACATCTGGAGTACTGTGTCCAGTTCTGGGCTCCCCAGTTCAAGAAGGACAGGGAACTGCTGGAGCAAGTCCAGCGGAGAGCCACAAAGATGATCAGGGGACTGGAGCACCTCTCTTATGAGGAAAGGCTGAGACACCTGGGTTTGTTCAGCCTGGAGAAGAGAAGACTGAGGGGCGATCTTATCAATGCTTATAAATATCTAAATGGTGGGCGTCAAAAGGATGGGGCCAGACTCTTTTCAGTGGGGCCCAACGACAGGACAAGGGGCAATTGGCACAAGTTGGAACACAGGAAGTTCCACCTGAACATGAGAAAAAAACTTCTTTACTGTGAGGGTGACAGAACACTGGAACAGGCTGCCCAGAGAGGTTGTGGTGTCTCCTTCTCTGGAAATATTCAAAACCCACCTGCACGCAGTCCTGTGCACCCTGCTCTAGGTGTACCTGCTCAAGCAGGGGGGTTGGACAAGATGATCTCCAGAGGTCCTTTCCAACCCCTACCATTCTGTGATTACGTTTTATTTATAGGTATTTTAGGAACAAACAGACAGCCCACTCTGAAGGCACAAGAGCCTATTAGAAAAACATAAACCTGTCCCTAGAAGTCAGAAGTTTTGTTTCTTCATGAATTGCAGCCTTTTATTTTACCCAACTGCTGGTGTTGCAAAATGCAAGAGCAGGAACAGGCTGGAGTATTCCCTTGCAGTATCTTGTTGAAGCTTTCGGGAACCTCGTTCCAAGCGCTGCTGTAACATCCAGGCTGTGGAGCTCAACCTCCAACCAGTCTTTATGAGAAAGCAGATACTACTGCTATGGTTATAGACTACTACTGCTATGTTTATAGACTACCAAGTCACATGAGTTTACTTTGAATCTTTATAGCATCACCAAAACCAAAGATAAGCCACACCCCAAAATTCTCAGAAAAGTTAAAAGAAGGAACACTTGGCTTCCAGTATCTTGTCAAGCTTGCATATAGGCTAGACTGACATGAGAAGCAGGGATATCTCAAGAATGCTCAGGGAAAACTCTACACAAGCCTTGCTGTCTGTCTTCAAGAATTTCATAGTATTTTCAGTTTGGAAAAAACTAAGAATTATCACAGTTTTGCACAGACATCAAGTTCATTAGCAAGTACTGCCAATGAGAAGCAACGTCTTTCCGTAGATAGTATCTGTGTCACACTAGAACCCATGTTATGGCAAAGGGAGTGGAGCACAACTGCACATGAAGAACATAATGCTTTAACACACAGCACAAAGATACAGATTCATTAAAAAACTCACCTTCAAAGCACAATATCCAAAATGTCACTAATTATTCCATGTGTGGCCTACTGCATGAAATCCATAAAGAATTTTTCTGTGCCTTGCATGTACTTAACATCTTTAGCTCTTGGAAAAAAATCAACTACCTTAGCAGTTAGACTTTCACTAGTGTCTAGACCAGATGCTGCTGCACAACATTGCAGGACTGTTGAGATGAAGAGTACACTCACTTAAAAACACAAAGTTGTGTTACACACACACCTATCATACAAACTACATTTGGTGGAAAAGGGAAAACTGTATGAGAAGCTTTGTACTAGGTTAAGATCTGCAGATGAACACGGACTTTCACTGAAATGTCTCACATGCTACAATGTAAGAAAAACCTCAAAGCAAAACATTAGAATCTGATGCCTCAGTAAGAGCTTTAGAAGCAGTGATCACCTGCTGTTCCTAACTGGCTTGCTAGCACCTCTAGCTAATAAGAGAAGCTGAAGAATTAAACAAAACTAGAAAGATATTATCTACACAGGCTTAAATCCTCCTCCCTTCATTATAAAAAAACCTTTTAGTAGTACACTCCTACAAATGTACAAACCAAAATTTTTAAATTGGAATGTTATGCCAAGTCAATTGGAAGAGTGGGGAGGGAAAGACGTAAGAGAAATAGGGTTAAATATCCTTATATCAACTATTTTAAAAATTAACATTTTATTTCTGGAAATAATTAAAAACACTGTGGCAAACTGAGTGCCATCACAAATTGAGGTACAAAATACTCACCTATGTAATTTTTTTATAGGACTAAGCACCCAAACCCAGACTTTCTAATAAACACAGATGAGGGTTCAATACCCCCCAGAGCAGAAACAATGAGTTCAAGCATCTAGAGGTACTTTACTGTTAACTAAAATGATACTCTTGAGTGTTTACAGTCACCAGTATTCATGATGAGAGTAAGTTGGCATTTACATGGATGCTACTGATCCATCAGGATTTAGTCTTAATTGAATAATGGTAGTGGAATATCACCTATTACTGACTTATCTTGAACAGTGTCTCCATTCAGGCCAGACCAAAGCACCAGGTCTTCCCAGATCAAAGTTTGCAGAACAGTTTCTACAAAGAGCAGGATTCTGTCTAAATGTCAAGCAATTTGGTGTTAGCAAGACTTGCATTATTACCGCTAAAATCAGATACTGACTGAAACAATACAAACAGGCTAAACCGAGTGTTTTCTTATCCACATTAGCAAGCTCATGACATCAGGATCTGTCTAGAAAGCTAACTGTGTTCTGCCATGGTTTTTGAGAAAGCTGGCTTTTGCCTGGAATAATTATCCACCCCATACAAAGCACAAGCTCTTGAGTTCACACATGAGGATAAACGTAATGAAAGTGGAATGCAAGTGAAGACAGGTCTAAGAACTACTTCCAGGAGTCTGAACTCTAAGCAGCCCCTTCTTCAGTTCAGCAATTTTATCTTCTCTTGAGGCTGCATAACTCTTTGCTGTCTTAATGAGAGAATCATGACGCTTCTCCAACCCAGCCTTCAGACTTAAGTATATTTCCTAGAAAGAGGAGATAAAGGGGTGAGGGGGAGGGAAAAAAAAAAAAGTCCATCAGCAAAGTTAACATTTATGCTTTATAAGGATTTCAGTGAGAGTGGTCTGGTGGTCTCAAGTGATTTCAAAGGTACCTCATCCTGGGCTTAAGAAGCAGCGTTCACAGAACACAGGAGAGTTACAAGACATCAGAATAAGAGCAGCCACAAGCAAAATCTCAATATTATGATTCTGTTGTAACTCTAGTGGTCACAATACTAAGATAGCAAAACAACCAGCACTAGCCCAGTATTCACACTACTACCGCCCTATTCTGTGTTAACCTCTGTCGCCAAGGTCTCTGCCACTGTGACTGCTAGTTATCCTCCCAGCATAGACAGTACTTCAGTAATGAACAGATAGGATGAGACCCTACAGGCAGACTGTGATCCCCTACTCCCAACACATCAGGATTTCTGCCTCTTTCCAAAACTGAGCTGGACAGTCATCTTCTGGAAACCCTAGGAAGAAAGGGTTTGTGACATGGCAGGTGGTCCTGTATTTGAGGGAGACTATTGAGAGGATTACAGTACTGCCCACCACTACAACACAAGTGTAAAGCCTCACAGGTCAGGTCCCAGAGGCCAAAGAAAGAAAGAAAAAAAAAAGTCTGACTGCTTAGGGCTGGAAGTACGATGATACAAAAATGGACCTCACAGAACTAGCATAGTATCTGCTACAGGCACAGGTGGGAAGACAAGTTTAGTTTCACCTCCCAAAATACTGGCAATCACACCATTCCATAGTCTTCTCTGCAAAGCCCTCTTCTCCTGTGGGCCATCTACAGACTGCAGAGACAAGCACAAGCCCTACCAACCCAGTGGAACCACAAGCAGGAAGTGCTCTCCCTCCCACTATTTACCCAAACCACCACCTGCACAGCCCACTCATTTTTAGGGCCAATAAGTGCTCCTTTACCTACACAGCCCAAGTTAAAAAAAAAAAATCAGTTTTGAGAATACCAAGCAGGTATCCTTTAGGAAGAAACCTCACCTTGGCTTTCATTTCTTCTTTTTCAGCATTCTCATTCAGCTGCTGAATTTTGAACCTTATCTGTTGGATTTCTTTGTGAATGGCCGTCACTTTATCATACACAGCACCCCTCTTCTCCTGAACTCTGTTACAATATCTAAAAGTGGGAGAAAAAAAGTTAGTACTGAGCCATTTGACTAATTCCAGATTAAACTTAACCCTACCACAAGCAACACTTGCATTTGATGAGCATGAAACTAACAGCTTCTAGAAGCAATGCTGTATAGAATTTACTTGCTTGGAAATTTGTCCAATTCTTAAACTAGAACAACTTAGGTACAAGAAGTGAAATTCAAAGTGGAGTTAGAGGAGTATGTTGAAGATCCTCAGCTGCTGCCAATCAAGGCAACTCAAGTGACTCCAGTGGAACCAACCCAACAGACAGCTGGACACTGCATCTTCCTGCCTTTGAGTAATGCAGTACAGGTGTCAGTGGAGAGTCCTGCATAAAGGCCAGCCACTGGATCAGGTTAAAAGCAATATAGCTGCACTTGATGTTTCAGCATAATTGAAGGTCACACATTTTCCTTAGCCTCAGATCCTCTCCCACCAAGTTAGAGCTCTAATCCCATACCTCTACATATGCTATCTGCAACTTCCAGTCCATCCTTTCAGTGCATCCCAAACAAAGACCAAATAGTATTTCCCCAGCTTACAGGTAAATTCAGATAGCTCCAGCTGTGAGCTGCCATGTAATCAGCAAAGGGTTAGGGTGGGAAGAGGAGATCTACTCTGACAAGTGCAAAAAACACCTACCAGTTTATACTAAGCATTTGTACAATAATTACAGTTGGAACTGCAGCAGCTGCTTTCTCTAAATACTGGCTGAAATCATTCATACTTAGCAAGAGCCTGCTTACATCTTCCTACCTCAAGGGAAGAGTCAGGACACATTCTCTTATTCATCAGCGAAAACTCTTGTTTTCAAACCAAGGTTACCTCCCTTCCCCTCTTGCTTATCAAAGCATCTGATTTATCACTCAAGGGAAACATCTAACACATTAAAAACAGATAAATTGGCAGCAACTTTTCACATAAAGGATCGTTATATCATTTTCATCCTTTATGTGGAAGGAAAAATAGCTTTTAATTAATCTCCTTTAGCTGGTACAATACATCAAGTGAGGAGCAAAGGAAGCCTGGGAATCTTGCTGCCATTCTACACATCACAAGCCTTTCAGCATGACTAAATCTTAGTTGACTCTCTCAGCTATGTAGAAAAAGCTCTCTTCCATTGCAGTTAGTCTACTCAGCCAATAATCTTCCATATTCCCTTTCCTACCCATGTACAAAAGAAGTGTTATAAGCTTTCTCTATAAAAGAAGGTGAAGCCATGACCTTACAACACTGCAGTTTGCTGCTGCAGAAGTGACTGCTGTGCTGTAAACACTGCCTTGCAACTTGCCTTTAGCATATGGTAGGAAGGAAGGTGGGCTAAGAGCCTTTGATCAAATTACACTTTTCCTTTTGTTTTAGAAGCATCATGTCAGGATAATACTCCTCTGAGATACGAGCCCCGTTTCCCCATGGGTCTTGAACATCTTTGATAATGAGCAAAAGTGGCAAGGGAAATTATGAAAAATTCATGAAAGGCAAATGGGGCTTTGTTGAAGTCTGATAAGTTGGAAAATTATCCCAATGTGACATTCTCTTTAAGAAGATAAAAGAATCAAGAATAAGTATTATAAATTAAATTAGTGCTCCAATAAAAGAATTGCTGTCAAGTCACATTGCAATTATTGATTTGAGACCCCAAGTCCCTGCCTAAAGCATTACGGGTCTTCATACAAAGCTATCCCACATCGCTCATTTTGTTCTTACTGCTAAGCTACGTGTTTGTACCAGACGCGAAATTTGGTAGCGCATAACAAAGACATAAAGCAGCATCAGGCAGAAATGTCAACTCATCCATACTCAAATACAGTGTGCTTATATTGCTCAACATCTTCGCGCTTCTTTTTTATCCTTATTTCAGCTGTAGACAACTTCTCATGTTTTGCAGTGACCAGTCTCTTTAAGGACATTTCATCTGTCTTTCCCTTTTTCAGCTCTATCTGAGCACTCTCAAGCTGGTCCTCCAGATTTCTGACCTAGAGTACATAAGTATTGAAATAAATTAAATGGGGGAAAATAATCAAAATAGCATACCCCGTTAATTGACTAAGATTAGAACTAGATTCCTGCTTCTGAAGATCTCATTGCTAACTAATTCTCCCAGTTAAATCCCAGTTCCCTAGTCTTTATCTGATTTTAAATACGTCCAAATAGACAAGATCTCATGACTTAGAATGATTTTCAGAAGTTACTGTGAATTCTGCTATAGCTCTTAGACAAGGGTAATTTGAGCATATGCTGTATAAATACCCCAAAAGACTGCATATAATTTTTCAAACACTCCTAACAATTGCATTCTCCCAAAACTGAGTGGCAAATAGCAAGGTACTGCATTGTGACAAACATTTCATCAAGGGAAGGCTGGCTTAGTAATATTAAAAAAGTTAAAGGCACTTCAGGCATGACTCTTCAAGTAGTAGTAATTTTTTGCTCTTAGTTTCTGCTCTCTAGGCAGAAGAAACTGGATCTCACTTTTCTGCTTCCATCATTTCCTACCAACAACCCCAAGACAGTTCAAACTCTTTTAGGTCACGTTTCCATGGCAACAAAGTCTTTGACTATTAAAAGTGGTCAATAGTACATTAGCTAGTGGCATGCAGCACAGCAGCAGCTATGTTTTACTGATGCTTTTAAGAATGAGATTTGAAGTTATCCAAATTCTTTCTTTTTGGGGAAGAGGAGATATGGGAACTTTCAAAATACAGACACTTAATGATGATCACCTATCTTGCTTAGACATTAAATTCTCCCTAACCAGATATAATTTGGATAATACAAACCTCTGATAATACACTGGCCAGTCTCTCCACATTTGCTCCCTGTCTTTCCATCTTCTTTTGATATAACTGCACCTCCAGTTGGCATGACGGCAGAACCTCAACTAGGTCTCTATAACCTTCATATTTCTCAATAACTTCTTGCTTTAAAGAGAAAAGACTTATTAATAAAACAGCTTTGGAGTTCAGCAGTTATTTTGCATAGTATTAATGCATACTGACTTTTGTACCCATTCCCTCATTGTTTAACATACACTGGAATTAATATTTAGTAGTTACTGAAATGAGATCTTCAGTTTGTAAAAAAAGCATTTATTTGGAAAGCACAGGAAAAGCGACATGCAAGTGTTCTACACTGAACTAACTAGCTTATTACAAGAGCTTTCGGGACAGAAAAAAGCTTTACAGTGAAGAAATTCTGTACTGGTAAAACAGGAGTTGCATAAAACATCATAAAACAGATGTCTGGAATTGCAGCAATAAAGTTTACACTTTTGGAACAAAAATACCTAGGAAGACAAAGTTATGTAAGCTTTACTGATGTACAAGCGATCATGAACTACAAACATTTAAACACTGAACGTTACCATAAAAAAAAGACACCCAAAAAGCTAGGAAGGGAACTTAGCGTTCAGCATACTAATGGAGACAGCCATCAATTCCAGAAACAGTGAGTGATAACAGAGACACTCTGAAGCATGTGTTCTAAATCCAAAGACATTTGTGAGCTGCCAAAATATTGTCACCTCTTGAGAGCAAACAGCCAGACAGGTATAGTATAGATTCGAGAGTTCTACACCTAGTTTCACAAATAAACAGATACTCATTGAGGACAAAGCAGCAGTGACTGCAATCCCGCCTAAAAAAAACCCCACCACCCAAAAATCCACCAACACAAATGAACAAAAAGAAAAACCAAAAACACACCCCCACAACCAACCTTCAGTTTTCTCTGAAGTTGTGATTTAATTTCAGACTCACCACTGTTCTGTTATTTACTAGAAGTATGTCATTCAAGAAGCAGTTCTAGATTATGACAGTTCAGTAAAACATGTGCTTTTTCTAACAGAATACCTCCTTGTGTGGACAGAGGAAAACCTCACCTTTGATTTCTTGAGTTTCTTAACAGTCTCTTTCATCAGCTCTTTGTAATTTTTTAGTTCCTCTGGACTCTCCACAATTTTTGATTTCAGCTGCTCTTGTTCTTCTTTCAAAGTAGCCATTGTCACTTTAAGGTCATTCTAGTTAACAACACAAACACACTTTCAATATTACTGATTAGGTGAACAAAGAGAAATTGTGAGGCATGGTTTGCCAGGATCTTAAAACCAGATGGGTTCTTTTCTCTGTTTAAGTCATTCCTCATTAGGAAGTTTGTTTTAAAAATAAAATTCCTCTAAACAGCATTATCATTCCCAGTCAAAGCAGTTAACAGTCCATTTTGCTCCCTGACCATGCATACAGGGGTGCAATACTAAGTCACAAGAATAGTATTTAACTAGTACTCCACAAAAAGCCTGCCAGCTAATACATATTACTAGCAGCTCTCTGCTTCAGAACCCCTCACCTAGGGCAACCAAGGCAGTCACTGCAGGGTTTCAGAGGCAACTGTATCAACCTGGTAGAAAAACAACAAGCTTCCTGTGCAGCCTCTCAAAAACCGCCTGTTTTGTCCCCACCAGTTCAGTGGCTGCCTCATTAGCCATTCCATGCGTCTAAGGTAATCCCATAGCTTCTCGGAAGTCCAGATTTCTTGCCCTTTAACAGATCAGCTTCCTGAACACAGAGCTTTACATTAGAGAGATGTGTATTTAAAGTTAACAACAAAACAGGCTACTGTGTCGGGGGCAGGGGGGGTGGGGATGAAGCCAAATCAGTTTTTTAAAAAAAAAACTAATAATCACCAGCTGAACATTACCTAGCTCCAAGAATAATTTGATCCTAGAAAGAGAGATGATCTATTTAGTTGATCTGAGGTGCAAGCTACAGCCTACACAGAGGTGTACTTACCAGTTTTCGGGTACTCTCTGCAATATCTGACTTCTTCTGTGAAATTACTTCTTGCAAAGCTGTCTAAAAAAAGCGACAAACTTTAAATAAGCATCTCTACAACTGCAACCTCCTTTACCCTTCTAGATCTGCCTACAAGAGAAATCCCATTTATGGTTTCTTTGGAGTGCCATAACTAGCAGACAAAATTGCAGTCTATAAGATTTAAAAGACAGGGAAGGAGAACACTGTTGCAAAAGCCACTGGGAGCACTAGGGATGCAGCCAGCAGAAGGTAACTAGGAAAAGGGACAAGATACAGACTACCTCTATTCTTATTGACCCTGGCAGCGGTATACACACACAACCTTCTTTGCCAGAGGCACTGTTCTGGAGAAAAACTAAGTTAATACAAGGTCCCCAATAATATAGAAGTCAAGCACATGGTTAATACTATTAATAGTAGAGACATCACTTAACATAACCAAAAAACCCCCCACCTAACCACAGATTTCCCCCCCCCCCGCCAAAGCAGCTGAAAAGGTTACCTATGAGACCTTAGAGGCAAGTTGCCATTGCTGGAAAAGTTACCCCTGCAATCAACGCTACTCTTTTTGCCAGACATTCCCTTGGGTGACCCTTCTTGGGCCTCATTTCCTGCCATGGCTCACCTCCACTTCCAATTCTTCAAATTCAGGTGGAAAACAAAGGGAAACATACATATCACACTACTGAACAGTAACACAGGTATCTCCCAAGTCATTGCAGTAATGCATTTAAAAAAGAAAGAGCCGAATACACTTTTGTATTCCCTAAGTCTAATGTCAAGTACATTTCACATTCCTTGCAGTGAAATGAAGAGTTGGTGCTAGGGGTTAGACAAGACATTCTGTTGCAATGACCTTTGTTTTGAGTTAGAACAGTCCCCTTTTATCCTTTGTGGAAGTAGGGGGAGGGGAACAAAAATCAACAAAAATAAGCAACACCCATGATCAGAAGCCATAGCACCATTTCAGAGAAATATATAACAAGATCATACTTGTTTCCGACGATAGTCTTGCCTTAGTAGTTGCTCCAGTTCTCGAATGTTATCTGTCAGTTGCTTGACCTCTGCTTGATGTTCAACTGGAACAGTGCTAAGTAAAAAATAAAGATACTGGACAGTTTCAGCATCATTACAGTCAGGTCAACAGAGTACAGTAGATAAAACAATCACTCTCTCCAAAGAGTTTACAACCAGTAACTTTACTAATTGGGGCAAGACAGTCTCAAATTAATAAATCTTCCTTTCTTTTGCTTGTAAGATTTTGTAGTTGAAGCATGATCTAAAAAGCTAGTTTGGCAAGAAGTGGTACAAGCATAACAGAGGACTAAGTTTAAAGATCACGTTAAGCAAAGCACAAAAGAACAACACTTCTACCAATTTTTGTGGTGATTTTCATGTATGAAGTTTGCATAATATTACCTGCCATAGAAACAGCTTGTATTAGGGTAGACCTATAGCTAGCTAGAGAGCCTCCTGTCTAGCGCATACCAAGAGCACCTATCAGAGAAAAAACTCTTTGTTTTGAAAGCTATCTTGGAAACTAGCCATCTCTTTCATCCTATTATCCACAAGCAAAAACAAAACTTAATGGTGCAAAGACACAGGCAGTAGGACTAAATGGCCTGAAACGGAGAATGGGGCAAACATGTCAAATAACTAAGGAAGATAACTTTACCCATCTATAAAGTTAAAGAAGGTTTCCTACAGCTATTGAAGAGATAAAGTCATATCACTAAAAACTAACTATAACAGCAAAAAGTTTCACCATAGTCCCCAACATACAAAATACAGTATCCTCTCAAAGCAACCATATACTTCCGAAGTCACATTTTTATTTTATGCCAGCAGCTCTTCTAGCCTCACACCAGTAGAGCTACTTCTGTGAACTCCAAGCACAACCCAACAGCAACATCTCTATATTTTCTGGCTTATTTCCCAGGGAGACTAACCAGCAACAAAAGTCAGACAAGGGCCAAAGAAGTCAAGTCTGCTCAAATTAAAAGTTCCTACAGTAGTTATCAAACAATTCTGTCAAATCACACAGCTTAACTACTCAGTTCCTCTTTAGGCACCTGTGGTAGTCCCTCAGCCATTCCTTATCAGACTTGTGCTCTAGACCCTTCACCAGCTTCGTTGCCGTTCTTTGGACATGCTCCAGCACCTCAATGTCTTTCTTGAAGGGAGGAGCCCAAAACTGAACACAGTGTTCAAGGTGCAGTCTCACCAGTGCCAAGTGCAGGGGGATGATCACTTCCATACTTCTGCTGGCCGCACTATTTCTGATACAAGCCAGGATGCTATTGGCCTTCTTAGCCACCTGGGCACACTGCCAGCTCATAGTCAGCCAGCTGTCAACCAACACCGCCAGGTCCTTTTCCGCCAGGCAGCTTTCCAGCCACTCTTCCCCAAGTCTGTTGCGTTGCATGGGGTTGTTGTGACCCAAGTGCAGGACCCGGCACTTGGCCTTGTTGAACCTCATACAATTGGCCTTGGCCCATTGATCCAGCCTGTCCAGATCATGTGCACTGAACAGGAAAGTCAAGTAGTGCATCTCTCAGTACTTGTTTCTCATACTCACTTCAGTTTCTCCAGCTTCACTGCTGCCTCCTGATTTGCAGTCTCCAGTTGTTGGTGTTTCTCCATAGCCGATTTCTGCAAATAAAGTATTCAGAGATTTTTTTTTTATTTTAGAGGAACATGGTTTCTCTCTGGGCTTCTATTAGAGCCCTGTTCATCATATTTTCACATGAAATGCACCATCTCTGAACTACTGAGATATTCAGAAGAGAAGTCACCTCCAATTCTAGCTTCAGCCCACTGAGTGTAATATCTATCTTTCCTCAAAACAATGCAAGGTGTCAAATCTTTGCTTACCAGGCTAAACTATCAAATAAGTTACTGGAAAAAAACTTCAGATAATAGCCTTAGTAATAACTTGGTCATAGTTATACAGAAACCTTTATGATATTGACAAGCCAATCCACTCTTCTAAACTGACATGTTTCCTTAAGGGCTTTGCAAAGATTTTTCTTAAAGCATTTACAGTAGCTGTGTATGTTTATAACATGTAATATAGTTGTACAAGTTTTACATAATATTAAACTGGTACCTTCCTATGTTACTTGGCTACGTTTAAGACCCCAATGTGTTATTTAAACATGCAGTTAAAAAACCCACAACTTTATGCTCGCGGTTCTAGGTTAACATTAATTATACTTAAGTAGGTATCTGGAGTAACATGGCACCCAATCTTACATAGTTCAGTTGTAACTCCAAGTAGACCTCACGGCGGAATTCTCTAAAATTTACAAAGTTGAGAATGCCACTCAAGAAACGAGCTGTCCTCTTTGTTTCTGAAACAGGAATTGCAAGCCATCACTATTCTGATTTCCACATGCATTACAATTGCTTAGAAAAAGTTGGGCAAAGCAAGTTACAAACCAACAGAATCCAAATTAGTTCTTCCCCTGCTCACCTTGCAAAGATTTCAGACTACACAAAAACTAGCACCAAGCTATGAACTTACAATGTCTTAGAAATTCTATGCAATTTAACAAATGAAAATGGCACCTAGGAGAAAGACTATTAAAATACAGCCTCCCATTAAAACAGAAGTCAGGGAGAAAGAGCATCAATCTTCAACTACAACTCTGAAGACAGAGCCTCACTGTAACTGTGGGGCTAATTGAAGACAGCAGTTTGAACTGGAGGGACTTTTTGGCTCTATTTGCGAAAAATGATTACAAAGGCCTTGAATGTCTTAGACAAGGCAGAGCCAGAAGTGAAAGAGTTCTTGAGAATAGCCTTTTCTAAGTTGTTTGTATTGTACCAGAATCACCACAGCTGGGTTTTGAAAAGGGTGAAGCAAAAATTTAATTGCTTACTACATAGGCATCAGCATAAAGAAATCCTACAGCATTCCAGAGTTACCAGGATAATTTTCATTACCATCTATTCTTACACTATTTCAAGTATGTCACAGTCCACTCTCCAGACCAGCAGTTCAACAGACTCTTAGCATTCAAAACTCCCCTTAGTTATTTAACTGGATTAGCCTACATGAGGAATAAGGAGGAAAACTGCTCATTAGAACCAGCTTGCCTAAGGGCCACAGCAAGGGTCAGAAGAGTAGCTGGAAGCCAGGGACAGTTCTCCGTACTAGATGCCCATCTGGCTATGCCAAATGAGAAAAAAAGCACCTGGATATCAAGCGACACCCACCACCCCAGGAAACAAGAGGATTACAATGCACTTGCTTACTTGGGTTTAAAACATCAGCAATTTGAAAATCATTAATCCGGCACACTGGAAGCAAGCGCTCCCTGTAAGGAAAACAAAAATACAACCTCATCTGCAATGACCACTACTCAGTGTTTGTGCTATATCCATTTACTAAAAAACAGATCTTGTCATCTTATCCCAGAGCATATGTACAGCAAGCACATAACAGTAAGTCTCAGGAGAATAACACAGTAGGACTCCACACACAGATCAGCATTAAAAATTCGTATTCTTACAGCATCCCACAAAGATTTCTATAGAAAAAATACTTGCCTGTAGAACAAATTTTCAGCTTAATTAGGGAACTCCAATTAACTGTTAGTCAATTCTCCCCTTACAACTGAAATGAAGCTTAAAGTCTAACTCACCTCATTCCAACAAAGATATCTACATAGAATTCAGACAACATATTTACACAACAGGTACTTAAGATCCCTCTTCTAGGTGTAATGATGACCCTCTAGTGATTCAAAGTATAGATTTGTGCTCCATCTTGGTGAGGCTGGATTATTTAGTTAATACATTCATTTTGACAAGACAGCTGCCTACTGAGAATTTTCCTCTATTAAACATTGCCGTCCCCTGTTCGTACACAAATTTCACTTTGCCTAGAGCCAACAAGCAGTGAAACCACCATCAGCAAAAAGGCATAAAGCCCCACTATGTCTAGTAAATTGGACCTTTACAAGGAATAGCAACTGAAAAGATGCAGCATCTTCTACTTACATGTGAATATACAAATTACAAACAGGTAGAAAGCCTTCAAATATCTGTGGATACATTATGTCAACGTTGACTGGCATCTAAAGAGTAAAGAGTCAATGCATAAGTAGAGAATACTTGAACAAAAATACACAGGTTTGTTTATACAACATAAGATAACTCAAATAGGTTAAACACATTGAGGACGGTCTCCCCATCCACAGGGAACATGTTAGAGGCTGAAGAATGCCATCAAGTTAATCAGCAGACTATTTTAAGTGTCAATTTTGGCTGGTCAAAATATAAAGAGACAATAACTACTAACACAGCAACATTACAAACTCCGAAATTCAATGTAAACCCTCTGTTTTAATTTGTTTAAAACTGGTGCAGAAGGACAGTCTCTACATTACACACCTAATAACAAGAAGCTCTTTCTTTTTCTTTAAACACCCTGAAATTCACACAACTCTTTTATGAAGAAGTCAGAAGGAGAAGGTAGTGGCACACTGTCACCTTTTCTGATATTTTAAGCCTCATAATACAGTATCCCAGCTAATGTCATTGCCTGTGAAGAACTGAGTTATCTTGCACACATATGATTTTTCCCTTTCAGTTTATCCAAAACTGGCATGAGACAATACTATTTATTCTCACTTTCACAAATCAGTTCTTGTCTAACAGAGACAGAAGATAAATTAAGTGTTAATCAACAAGGTATCATTTAATCTCCAACTGCACTTCTCCTTACTTTCACCTCAGTTAATGGAGAAGTGGAGATGATCAAATATTAAAAGCAACATTTACTTTCCTTCTACACCAGTCTAACATCTAAGCAGAAACCCTTCCTCCAGCCATGGCCAAAGGTAGATGCCCAAGAAGACAGCATGTATTTTAAAGGTCAGAGATGGTGCCCCTTCATAAGCTTGTCCAATCCCTCCTGGACCTTACATTTCTGGCACCTGCAGCATCTCAAAGAAAAGAATTCACAGTTTAACTGCAGAAGGAGAGTGCTTTCCAGAGTCTTTCCTTACAGCCTACAGTGGTAAGTGAGCCTCTCTTCATGCCCACCAGTTCCTGTAGTGGAGAAGGGAGTCTCCTCTCCATAGGGGGAAAAAATAAAAGCAGGGGGAGAGGAGGAAACCCAGCAGCAGTGCACCCACAAAATCACTATTTCTACAACTATCTTGAGCTGAAGCCAACTTCCAGACCAGGAGCAATGATCAAAGCAACTTCTCAGAAATAATCAGCAAGGCCTCAGCAACAGCCCACAGATGATGGTCCCTGGTTCATCTACCTCTGATAAATGACCCGTGCTGACAATTGCACTGCAGTACTGCACTCTCATTCCTGCCTAAGTGAACAGACTAGTTGCCTCCCTGGACACAAATGCAAATGCCCACGGGTATACAGCATCTCACACACAAGTTTCCTGCAATAGAGGCAGAATTTCTAAGCTCCCGTTCATGCAATTACAACATACAAAACAGTAAGCTATTTGCCATTTGCTAGTGAGAAGATAAGAGGGAGATACGTCAACATTTAACTTAAGTGCAATATTTTTTTCCTTTCACATTTCGTTACACCTGCCACTACAGACGTACCATGTAGAAATGCTCCAGGCGGATTCCATATACCTTCTGCAGGATCCTCATGTAAATCATGTGTAAAACTTCAGGCTGCAAGAAGAAAGGACACGAATCAGTATTCCATATGATTGACTATTCAGGGCTCCCAGGCTAGGCCATAAAAGTAGCTCTACCTTTAACACATGAAGACTGATTTCACTGGGCCACAAAGACTAACAAGTTTTACTTTCCAATAGTTTGCAGTTCAAGCATTATTATCTCATAATACAAGAGACAGCAATCAGCTCAGAAAACTACAGTCCTAACTGCCATAGCTATACCTTGTTTCTCATTACACTGCTGCTCACTGAGCAGCTTTCAAGCCAAGTGACACCAAAAATCTAAAAAAGGTCATTGAAACTATAATCCCATAGCAAAGAGTGCCCTTCATCATGTTATTAAAACGGAGGGGGAAAAACACGTACAAGCCAACCAGTTGTTCAATTATAGCACTAATCCATGATCAGTTCAAACAAATCTTCCTTCTTAAAAATGATCATCCCATCACTCCCTAAGCAAACAGGGCCAGCCTCCTCCTTCAGCAGGCACAAGCACTTGCATAGCAGCACAAGGAATCACACTGAGGCATCAATTCAATTTTAAAGCCACTTGTTTTTTGTTGAGGTTACTACACGACTACATTAACATTAATGGTCAGACCAATAAAAGAAAAAAGGAGGTGGAACAGGGGGGGATGCTTTTTACGTGATTGGTTTAAAAGCATTAGTTGATCAACTAAGCTGTTGAAACTATGACACTATACCAAACACAGCGCCTGTTTTAACCTAGTTCCCACAGAACTGAAAGAGACAGACCATGTAATTTCATGTTTGTCCGTTATGAACCCACCCCCTTCCTGGTGAGGCTTCAGCAAGTTTCTCTCAAGCCGAAGAGAGAAGCTCTAAGCATAGCCTTCTGACTCCTTCGAGACTAATCTGCCACATCGGAAAAACTATTCACCTAACTTAGAAGGCACTGCTATACGCCAAAGAGCACGCAAGCCAGGAGAGCGATCACCCAAGAAACCAACTGACGTGCAAGAAAACCGCTGGTGCTACCGCACGGTTCTTCCGTGTTGGAGGTCCTTCCTCCAACGTGGGCAGGAAGGTGCCTGAGCGCGGCGGGGCTCCGAGCGCGGCGGGGCTCCGAGCGCGGCGGGGCTCCGAGCGCGG
>WAAD01012223.1:28635-71573 GCA_013389945.1 Fregata magnificens | reverse complement strand
TGCCGCTGTCAGGGCGGGCCCCGCGCCGTGCCGCCCCTGGGCTTTGGGAAGGCAGCCAGCAGGCCCGCTTGTTGTGCTGAGCGCTGCACGGGCACCTACAACCAGCGGCCCTGTGTCAGGGGCAGGGCAGGTCCTTCTGCAGAGGGGGTGGGCAGGCGGAGAAACACCACGGCAAGTCAGCAGAGGGAGCTGAGCCGGCTTTGGAAAGCCTGTCCTGGGTAAAAATGCCAAAAATGCCTCTGGAAGAACCTTCTTAGCTGCCTTCTCCTGCTTCCTGAAAGGAGACAAAGTCAATCCAGTGCAGCGTTGCACAGGGCTCTCTTGCTTAATCAGTACAGGTGAACACCTCTTGCAGTTTGACAGCATTTGTGACAAAAATTGCACAGTTCACACCCGCCCTGCACAGTTTTGATCCTCTCATCGGATGCACGCCTTCCCTGCACCTCCACTCAGCTGAAAGCCAGTCCCGCTCAGCCAGCAAGGTCACGGCACTGTCCCTGAAGCTGGGCAGCTTTTGCAAGCCGTTGACATCACAGAGGTGTCATCTGGCACCGAGTGCGACATGGAGACACTCCAGCCACTGTTCCACGCTTGCCGATGTAGAAACTGGGCTCGGTTTCCAGGCCGGCACTCTGCCAAGGAGTCAGGTGAGTCACGGACACAAAGTGCTCCTCGACAGCCTTGCAGCCAGACACCTCCTCAGCATGGCTGTGACAGTAATGCAGCTTCCATAGGGCTGCTCGCAGTCCCCAAAGGGCTGAGTGGTCTGGAAGGTCTTAGACCATGTCTCCTTCAGGTAGGCCGCGGCCCCTGAGCCTCATGTTTCTTTTGGGGATGGGAATGGCATCAGAGAGGATCAACTGCCCGAGCGGGTGTAGCTGTCAGTACCTGGAAGTGAACTGCACAGGGCAGCAGTTGCAGGAGTTCCCTGCGGCCATCCCACTGGACACCAGGCAGCTGATTCTGGCGGCAAACAACGTCTCGTACCTGCCAGCAGTGGAGTTGAGCTTCTTGGCTGATTTGGTCTATCTGGACTGCAGGAAGAACCTCTTGGGGGATGACCTGGATTTCACTTTCATTGGTGTGGCCAAGCTTGTCTATCTGGACCTCAGCTTCAACAACCTCACACAGGTCACCTTCAGCACCTTCTCACACCTCCTCAGCCTAGTGGTGCTGAAGATCTCAGACAATCCCAACCTTGTGGCCATCGAGAAGGATGCTTTCGCCAACAACACCTGGCTGAGGCACCTGGATGTGAGCCGGACAGGCTTAACGTTCCTGGACACCAGGACTGTCCGGGACCTGCCCAACCTGAGGTTTCTGGGGCTCAGTGACAACCTGTGGCACTGCAACTGTTCCTTTTTGGACTTCATCACCTGGATGACGGAGAGCAACGTTCATTTTCCAGGTGAGGGCTGTCTGAGCAGGACCTCTCTCCTCCCTACTCCTGCAGATTTGTGTGGAACGGAGAGGGCCCTCTGTTCTCTTTCCCAAAACTTCAGCTCACAGGGCTGTGCCACTGCATGTCGACTGTGGGTCCCATCTTCTGGTGTTGCACAAAACACGGATCAGAGCAGCTGGGTTACGCGCGTTCCACCCACAGAGAGTCACACTTGCTCACATCCTCAGGACAGTCAGGGAAGTATAGCCTGTAGCTAGGACATTGCTACTGCTCTAAAACACCTGGCTCCAGCCTCAGGAGGTGTCCCTGTGCCTGCGAGCCACAGCACCTCGTGGCTGCAGTGCCAAGAACAAGGAGCCCAACATGGCTCTGGGGAGATCTGCGCTGGGAAAGCTGCTGCTCTGAATTTCCTGCCTTGTCTCCATCTGCTCTGATCATTTGGTGCTGCTGCAGTACCAGCAGGTCTGTAACAGTCAGTTAACCACCCTCTCTCTGTGGAAATGCTCTCCTGCCTCCGTTCTGACCTGCTCAGGGCAGCCTCTCCAGCCCTGAGCTCTCCACCAGTGTGGAGCCAGTGGAGCCAGCTCTCCACCAGCTCAGCCAGTGTCCCCTTCACCTCGAACACCTCCCGCTAGCCTCTTCCTGCACAATGTGCCTGGAAGGCAGACCTCATTTGTGCAGCCTCTACAGCAATTCTGCTCAATGCTGAAAACAAAGCCGGGTTGAAAGCCAGTCAGCTCCTCTTCTGCTCTCATCTCTCACTGAGGAGGTCTTCGGGAAAAGTTTGGGTAGTGTGGAAGCCAGCAAGGGTTTAGCCGCTGACTTCTGTGGGGCTGTGATCACACCCTGCTCCCTGCCAACCCATTTCCATACATGAAGAGTGAACACAATACCCTTTGCCTTAAGAGCATGGCAGCTGTTGTGTTAGGACAGATAAAAACTACAAAACCTGCAACCTTCAGCTGTCACAGTGCTCCTAGCCCTCAGAACAGGTACATTTGACTGATCCTGTGTATCAGACTGTGACCCAATGCTCAGAAGTCAGCGAAGTTTGCTGTTCCTGTGAGAGCTCTGCTTTGGGTCTCAGATGAAATTTGATTGACATAATGCAAGTTGTGCTCAGAAAAGCATCTGTATCCTTATGGCTGGGAGGATCCATGTGTTCCCACTCTTCCTCCAGCACCGCTGAGCAAACTGGCTCTCTTTTACTTTAAGTTGTCCAAAATAAAAAATGTATGTGCAATGTAAGCGAGCACTGAGTCCCACGGGCTGCAGCAGCACAGCGCAGTTTGCTTCTGAATAAAAGCCATTTCTTGAAAACAGGGTCTCCAAGACTTCTTTCCTTACATCATCTGGGATGCCAAAATCAGCTGTTTCCCATCATATCGAGAGATTCTACAACTGGGCCATGGACACCGAGTGTTCATGAAGCAGGATAATCACCAGTTCCCTTTCCCAGAAAAACACTGGTCCCAAGGGCAAAGCTTTGTTCTGCAGCTGCAGCACATGAACTTGATTTTCCAAACTGAAAAGGAACACAGCACAACACATACTCATGAAGAAAGCTTGGTTTTCAGTAATGCAGGACACAATGGGGAGAGAGAGCTGTGAAGGAGGAATTGTTTGAGAAAGTCTGTCCATCGAAGAAGAAAGGGCACAAAAGAGCCCCAGCGGAGAAAAGGGAAGGGCAAATGGAAGCTGGTGTTAGGACAGAACCAAATTAAGGACATCTCTGTGTCTTATCAGATGTACTAAGCTCCCTATAGACAGTAAAGGTTTTTATTTTCCCCATGCAGGTTACAGGCAGTTGTGGAACAGTGTAAAAAAGTACTGTTCTTAGCAGTAAGACTGGAGATAACACACTGAACCCTGCAACAGGAGAATAAAGCTCACTGCAGGCAATTTGAGAGGGGAGGAGTAGGAAAGGCAGTGGCAGCAAAGACTGGAGGTATGAATATGGAGCCCTGCACTGTGCTCTGGAAAATGGGAAAGCCAAAGAAAGCAGGGAGCCCGTGGAGGCTGCTCCACTTCCCTGCTGTGTTGCGCTTTGCTGTGTCCTGGCAAGATGCTGTGGGCGAGTCCGCGAGAGGCTGTGTGCCTCCCAGGACTAGTGTGAGGGCTCTGCAAAGCTTTCACGCTGCCGGTAAGTGTACACAGGTTGGACAACCTGTATCACAAACATCTGCCTGCCTTTAGGCAGGAAAGGTAGCTCCCTCTTCGTCGGGACTAGGTGGCCCTGAACTGAGGGTTGTGACAGGAGCTGACAGATCCAGCGCAAGGGGATGTTGGGACAGAGCACTGAAATCTGCTGCAAGCAGATTGCCATCCTGGCCTTTAAAAAGCTGCATGCTGCTTCACAGAACACTTTTGCACCCGTGTTTTGTGCTCAGCTGTATCTGTGCAGTCTAGGCACTGACATGAAGTTGCCCAAATCTAGATGGATTTGGGTAATAGATAAAAGCTCTCCAGTTACATTCAGCACAATGAGAGATACCAGCATGAACAGCCACTGCAGCTATATCGCTCAGTAATATATGATATAATGTAATGTAATACGATATAAATCCCCCAGAGCTTGTTCCTCTCCACTGCTCCCTTTCCCTCAGGCCCATCCATTCAGTGCATCAAGCAGTGACCAGCCTGTGTCTGGCACAATAACTGTGTCTGGCGTGGGGAGTTCAAAACGTGCAGGGGAAGGAAAGCTGTGGCTGAGGGCACACAGGCACCAAAAGGAGACGGTGCTTTTACCACATCCAACCTTTGCTAACTTCAGAAGGAAAAGCCAGCGTATGTTTTATCACCATGTATATTACAATATGACAGGGCCCAGTCATTATTTCAATGGAACTGAATCATTGATGAGTTTCCTCTTCCTCTCTCACAGAGCAGGTGAGGCTATGCCCAACTGCAAACCACTCTAGTTGTCAAACTTGACTCCCTGCACGCAAGCCTCATTATTCCAGCATAATTTAGGCTATGTCACTTCAGAAGGTGTTTGAGATTAAAAAAAACCCAAACACAAGTGCTCTTATATTAAAATAAAAGTGCTCAATCAGCAGAGATGAACAGTGCAGGTACAGCAGTTTGCTGCAGCAGCATAATCCGACAGGCATTATTTTCCTATGGAGGCAACACCACAGAAATCATTCTGGCAACCTGGGAATTGTGGTTTGGCAAGGGTTTGGCAAAGGTTTGCCTGTGTGATTTTACCTAAGGCACGGAGGGAGAGGGGTGTGAAGTCTGTAGACATTTTTCAGGAGTTTAGCAAACTCCTCCATCATTTTTCTAGCAGGACTCCTGTTCATTAATGCTTAAGACGCAGGCAAGAGAGATTTGCTTCTGCTTTTCCCTCTGCAGATGCTGACAACATCACCTGCTACACCCCAGAAGGTCTGCGTGCCCTGAAAATGCCTGCTGCAGAGGCACAGCTCCACTTCAACTGCCTGACCCAGCTGTACAAACAAGACTACATCTTTCTGTGTCTCATTGGCTTCTGCATATTCTTTGCTGGCACCGTGGCAGCCTGGCTGGCTGGCGTCTGTGCTGTCATCTACGAAGTCCACACTTCAAAGGGAGAGGAGGGGGAGGAGGAGGAGGAAGACACAGTCACTTAGGATCAGCCCTACAAGTCCTTCTGAATTCCCGTCGTGGGAACTGAAGGCAGACCCTTCCTGCCTGATTTCCCACGATGTCCCAGTCTAGATGCTCTTTTTCTGAAGTGAAATAAAACTGCAAGAGAAGAAAGTCTCTGAGCTCCAGTTTCACTCACTGTGCTACCTCCACGTGTCTTCTTCCACTGAGACTCAGGACATTGGCAAAATATTCATTTTTTGGGGGGGTACAAGAGGTGTGTACAGTGCCAGGCATTTATACTCCCACTTTACCATGAGACCACAGCATGGGGCCTGTCTTGTCACAGGGACAGGCTTGAAGAGGTATGACCCAGGATACGGGAAAGGCCCCAGTGCTGTGCTGTAGCCAGGGAGTTTACCAAGGCCTTTTTGACCAGAAAGCCCAGCAGAGCTTATTGGGACCAGCCTAGATAGATAGCTCACTGGAGCCCCAGGGAATCTGAGAACTTTCTGCTGTGGAACAGCAGGTACGTGAGCAAAGAGATTAAAACCAGGACTTTTAGGGGCCCAGGATCCCACTGGGTCTTGCTTTCTTCCCTACTACACTGGCGACAGCAAAAGACACCATCTGTCCCCCTGTGGCCGGACCCCCTGCACTTCCACCAGTTTATGCACATTTGCAGAACTGGAAAGTCCAGCTCAAGGTTTGTATCATATATACCTAAAACTGGAATTTTTTAAATGTAAAAAATATTGCTTATACACTCCAAGTGTTCTTGGAAATGGCTTGTGTTTTGATGCCCAAGTCCCAGGGTTGCATATACAGACCAGAATGAAGGGAAAGCTAAGTAAAATCCTTCATATTGCTAATGCTGGTCATTGCCAAGAGAAGTATCTGCTTACATGACCGAGTACAGCAACTCCACGTGTGAAACACTGGCTTCTTCATCTGATACTAGCGGGATCTGGTGAAATAAAAGGGAAAAGCAGGAGAAGATTTCAGCAAGCATGGTATAAATTACCATACTCTCTTAGAGCCATTAAACTGTAGACTGTGAATCAAAGCTGAAATCGTTGTCTTAGGTATAATCGGTATGACAAAAATGGTTAAGAGTGGACAGGGCAGTGCAGTCTGCTAGGGATATTTCGGTGCTGGGGACACACATGCAGCGCTACGGGATAGGACAGATGCCCCCTTAGCGGTGCTGGGACACGGGCACGGCAAAGCCCTCTGCAGAGCCACACGAATCCCTGTCAAATCCATCTCCCAAGACACGACTAGCCCCCCCACGCGGCTGATCACGACCTCACCGAGCACCGCTGNCGGGGAGCGGGGGCCGGGGGCCGGGGACGCGGCGGGGGCACGGGCGGAGCGAATGCATGCTTGTGCTGGTTATCCTGGTAGATGGTAAAGAAAATATAGCAGGCGCTGTGGCCCTCCTCCGTGACTTCCCCTTTGCCCCCCCGAGTGCAGGCTCCGGGGGAAGGTGCCTGCAGGATGAGCAGAGCGCGGCGGGGCCCTGCCTGCACCCCAGCGTGTTCAGCTTGCTTAGAGAGAGTCTGACCGCGCAGGGCTTGCAGGGAGCTCTGCCTCGGGAGCTAAGCCTGCATGCTGGCCTGGTAACAGAGGGGACAAAAGGCTCTCCTGGCTTGAGGGAAAGTCTGAGCTTGTATCTGGTAGTCCAGTCGGAATCCAAGCGTGGCTCTGCACGAGGAGACCTAATCGGCTTTGCTGACTCACAATAACTATAGTGCTAGGGCAAGCTTGGTGAGAACCCTTATTCTGGAGTAAAGGCACCCCCAGGGAGCTCTTCTGCTACAGCTCCCGGTGTGTGCTGGCATGCTCTAGAATCTCTTGGTTGTGTGGCTCCAGCCTGAAACATTGCTGCATGGAAGATACAAATTCAGTCTTGTGCACCACACCAGTGCTTGTCAGCAAAGTCCTTGCAGCTGCGGACAAAGGTTGCTGAAACGCACAAGGCACCAGAATCCGGAAATGGCTGCAAGGCGTGCAATCGGAGAGGGGCTGAAAGTCCTGTGGACTTTGAAGTGCTTTATATGGCTCCAGATTACTAGAGCAAAGACTTGCAGTAGAGTTCTATACCAGTAGCGTAAGAGCAGCAGCTTTATAATACACCTGGCTTAATGCTCTGCCGTGGCTGAATCATGCTCTTTGCTGCTAAGATAAAATCCTGGATTATAATTTACCACTGTGAAGATAAAATGCCTCATCCTTGCTGGCAGGCAGGGTTCCCCACCGACCTTGTAATTTGAAGGGGGAAATGTGACCATTAACGTGCTCTGCTGGGTGGGAATGTGTTGTATTTTCAGTGTCTCACCTGTCAGGCACTAACCTCTGTTACATGTGGGTACATCTGACATTTCTTAGTTACTTGAGGTTTTGAATGTTCTTACTGATAGTTGTTTACCAAACTTCATGTGGACAAAGCCAGCTGTTGTCTTCACCTTGCCCCATCAATAATAATCCTTTTGCAAATGAGAAATAAGAGCCTCTGGTCCCTGAAGATCCCTTGTGAGGGGTTCTGGTGCGGTTGCAACAGGAAGGCCGTTTGCACCGCTTCCATGGTGTGGCCTGTTTTCCCCCACGCTGACAGATTGTGTTAGTGGGACAGGGCAGGAGACACCAAAACCTTGCTACATCGTGGAGGCACCGGATGGAGATTGGTATCAGCTGGGGTTTGCTTTGGAGAGGGTATCGTCTCAGTGCTGGAGAGGGGTCTCTGCTGTCTTCTGCTGTGCTGCATCACGCAGCACCGTCTTGGCTCACGCAGACAGAAAACATCTGAGGTTTGGGATTGTACAAGAGGACCAGTGTCAGATGATTGTGAGGAAGGGCCCTTGTGCTCACTTGCAGCTGGGAGGGTGCCGGAGCGCTCAGGGTCGAGCACCTCCCAGCAGTGCAGGCTGACAGCAGGTCCGGCAGATGGGGAGCAGGAAAGAGGGAGAAGCATGCAACGCGGCCTTGCTGTGGGGCAGCGTGGTGGAGGCTGCTGGATGCACCTTCTGCTCTGTCCTTCTGTCTCAGGCCTGCACAAGGACGCGCAGAACTGTTAAATGCAAACAGGCCCTGGTGTCTCCTGGCCGGCAGACTTGTTTGTGCAGATGTTGGGAAATGCCAGCAGCTGTGTGTTGCTGGGGGCTGTTCACTGACTTGTGACTCTGAGAGGGTTCCTTGAAGCTGTGGGGGTGAGCATCACTCATCTTGCCAGTGCCTATTTGCTGAAAAGGTTCGGTTATTATTGCAATTGTTTTGATGGGTTTTATTGTTATTTTATGTAAGGATGGCCTTAGTGGTTCAAACTAACCATTTGTGTAGCTCTGCTCCTTTCAGCTCGGGGGATTTCTGAGCCAGTTCTAGTTTGTCTGCATTATAATTCCCAGTTTACTTCTCATTCCCAGAGCTTGCCCAGTTTCCCCTTGAGTTTATGAAAACTGCCTGCACTTACAACATCCCTCAGCAGGGAGTTCCACAGGTCTGTTTCCTCCTGCATGAAAAAACACCTCTTTTGGTTTGTTTTGAATCTGTTTCCTGACTTCATTGGTGGCCCCTAGCTCTGGTGTTGGAAGTGGCTGTGAACAATCTGTCCACCTCTCCACAGCATCCCTGCAGGCACAGCACTGTGTCAGTGAGGTCGTGGGACTTAGCCAGCCACAGCCAGAGCTGATGGGACCTACTGTTGGCTGTAGTCCTGCTCTGAGCCAGAGGCTGGACTAGGGTCCTCCAGACACCGCCTTCCACCAACACTTCAGTGATCTTAAGGCTTGCTTGACAGACGCTGAGCAGAGAGCCCTTGGTTTGTGCTGCTTAATACCCAGCAGGCACCAAGAAGTGAAAATTCTCCAACTCACTGTTTCTCCCTTCCTTCAGCCAGTCCTCATGCTGGGAGGTCTTGGGTCCATGCTCAGCAACTCTTCCACACACATATATCTGCGTGTAGTGAGCTGCCACTTCTCCAGTCACACCCCAAAATACTGATGGGCTCTTTTTCTGACAGCACCAAGATGGCTGTTCTCTCAAAGGAGTATGGCTACGTCATCCTGACGGGGGCTGCCAGCTTCGTCTTGGTCACACACCTGGCGGTGAAAGTGGCCAAGGCCCGCAAGAAGTACAACGTGGAGGTGAGTGCTCAGGCTGAGGGAACGGGAAGGTCGGAGCCGGTCTGCAGAGGATGTTGCAGACAAGCTAGGTGACACCTTGCTTATTTTTGGGTGACCTGCTGACACTTCCTGCCCCACCACACGGATGCAGAAGGGATGGAGCTGCCATTCTGGCTCTCCAGACTGGAGCAGACAGCACAACAGAGCTTGGGGTTTGGCAGATCGGGTGCTTGGCACCGAGCCGAGACAGCTGAAATGGCTGAAAGCACAAGGCTTTGAGCTTGGAAACACTGATGAACAAGAAACGGCACAGCCCTTTTTCCTGCAAAGAGGTCAATGCAGTGTTGGGGGCAAAGGGATCATGGTGAACCAAAAGTGACAGGAGGGTTTCTCGAGCTCAGTGAGAGCACGTGAGCCCTATCACAAGAAGCATTTCAAAGTGACTTTCTCTCGGCATCCATCGAGGAGCCTGAGAGCCGGGCAGGGCTGTGGACTGGGTGGGGGCAGCCGGTCCTGTCTGTGAGTCAGGGCGATGGCATGCGGAGGCTGCTGTGCCACTTGGCTCTGAGTGCAAACACTCCTTTGCTCTTTCCCCAGGCCACTCAGGGAAGTGGCAAGAAGGGGTGGATGCAAGGACAGCCCTGGGTGTGTGCTGCAGGGCCTGGGTGCCTGTTGGGGTGACCCCACTCCTACTGCATGAAGTCAGGATTATAGCAAACGTGCCCAGTGCATATGGCACACAGAGCACTGGATTTCAGGCTGGGACAAGCCTCTGCAGCCAAGCGGCAGCTCTGGCTGGCTGCTCAGCTCTGAGGAAGCCAGTGTCCTCCGAGCCTGTTCCTAGGCGATGAGCAGCTGCCAGCTCCCAAGAGGAGCCATGGGGGCATGTCCTCAGTAACACTGCTTTGCTCTCCCCTCCAGAAGGATGAGATTTAAACAGGGAGGTCACCCAGTACCTGGTTATCTTTTCTTTGAAGCAGGGCCACCTCCACCATAGTCAGGTTGCTCAGGAGTTCAGGAAGTGGCCTGAGGCAAGCAACAAATTTCAACAAAGCAGTTGTGGGCCATGGGGCAGGAGACAGGCTCTGACTTGCCAATGCAAGTCAGCCTTGCAAGCACCCATGCAGCTCAGGGCTCCCTGGGGAGAGATGCTGCAGGGCATGCTCCTTGCTGCTGGAGAACAGGTTCCCAAGCCCAGACTGCACTTGCTCATGTTTTGCTGCTGGTTTATTTTTTTGGCAGTATCCAACCATGTACAGCACAGACCCTGAACACGGACATATATTCAACTGCATCCAGCGTGCACACCAGAACACGTAAGTACCGCATGTGAATGTAGACCTTGAAAATACACAGAGCTGTGGAGCAGGGCCTACAGCTAGAGACTCGCTGCTGCCAAGTCCTTGGGTTCAGGCTGAATGCCTGAGGAAAGCACATGGCCATGTAATACGTAGTAGGAAGGCTGTGCTGCCTCCTTACCGTGCCTTAAAGCATGAGACGGGGCTATGAAGCAGCCTACTCTTCCCCAGTGCCCAGCTCTTTGCCTCCGTGGGTAGATCTTAAGACACTGGAAGTCTTGTTTCCAGAAGAGCCTGTCTAGGGGCTGCTGATCTGTTGTATTGCCCAGATCTCCCTGGGGAGAGGCTAATGTGGACCAGGCTGCAACAGCACATCAGAGGGGTGCTGGGAGGAACAACTCCTCCTGGGTTAGGGTGGTGGCAAGTAGTATTTAGCAGTGGCTTAGGGCACAAAACAGAAAAGAGTGGGTGGGTGGGTGGCCGGCCTTGGAGAGAGGCACAGACAGGGGGGAAGTCCCTAAAAGTCTGCACATGCTCAGATTACCTCTTCACTCCATCTGTGGCCACAGCATCGAGCACAGCTCTCCTGAGCATGGAGACTTTTAACAGTCAGGCCCAACACACCTTGGCAGGGGATGCTCGCAGCTTCTGTGTTTCTGGAGTTTCCTCTTTGTAAGCAACTTGAGGGCAAACACTACCTCCTCACTTTTATTTTCAGATTGGAGGTTTACCCTGCATTCCTGTTCTTCTTAGCCACCGGTGGAGTCTACCACCCAGTAAGTGACGCTACAGTGCAGGTCTGCATGATTGAACTCTGCTCTTGCCCCCTGACTTGGGGAGGGTGGTGGGTAGTAGGCCAAGCTAGCCCCTCTGGAGACAGCAGGCTGCTTCACTAGCCACATCACACTTCACAGCTATGCCCCTTCTGAAAATGTAGTGGTAGAAGGTCTTGTGCAGGGGAATCACAAGTATCTAACAAACTCATTACTGCTGCTTTAGCTTTAGACCCCTTTCCTTCCCCTAAGGGTGCCTTGTCAGACAAACTGAAGCATTTGCAGCCTCCAGTCCATGAGTGGGAAGGGTCCCTCCAACCTTGCCTGGTTCTTCCAAGCCCTGCAGAGTCCTGCTGGGCTTACAGTAGTGCTACTCAGCAGCTGGTTGCGTGGAGGATAGGAACCCTTTATCCCCCTTCTAAGCACACTTTCATGAAGAGTTTATCTGATAAGAATAGATGGGGAACATTGTGATCTTCCCACTCACTTCCACCACCAAAGGAGGTGTGCAAAGGATCAAAAAAAGCCTGGATTATTTTTAACTGAAAGATGCAGACAACTCGTGAGGAGGCAGGCATGTGGGAGAGGCCAAAACTAGTAGCTCTTTCTTTGCCACCAATAGACAAATCAGGTCGTTCTTGAATATTCCTTTTCAGAGAGGGAAGGAAGCAGCGTGGGCAAATCTGGCAAACTGGAGCCATGTTGCAGCAAGCTCTAAGTTAAAAGGCAAGGTAGAAGTCTGTAACACCTGCAACAGGAAACCCTGTACACCTGCTGGAGGCAGTGGAGTGGGGCTTGGGGCAACAGCTGCCTCCAAGATCCTGGCACATGGTCTAGCTCACTAATTGGACAGTGGTGAGATGAGATTCAGCACCTGCTGCCTGTATGACTTAAGCATTTCTTGCTTGGGAGGAGTTGTGCTGCAAAACAGCAAGGCTCTGCAGTGCAGCGCATCACATGCTACCTCCCCATAGGCATCATGCAAGTGACTCCTCCTGTACAAAACTCACCCTAGCATGCTGCATCAGTCACCCACCTCCCCCAGGCTGACTCCCAGTTGTCCTAACAAGGTCAGGACCTATGCTGTAGTTGGTGGTTGCTTCTTTGAAGCAGGGCTGCTATAACAGCTAAGCATATACAAGTGGCAAGTCTCCAAAATCTTCAATGCTTTTCCTTTCTCTCTAGCGGATTGCCACAGGGCTTGGCATTACCTGGATCCTTGGGAGAATCCTTTATGCCTATGGCTACTACACAGGAGGTAGGTCTTTACGCTGCAGCACACAGCGGGTACTTGGACACTTAAGTCTCCTACAGTGGCCTCGGGGGTCTTTCCTCCAGCTCACATTAAAGAGGCAGCATAAAGCTTCCAGTCAGGGTATAAAGAAAAGGGTGCAGGTCCACAGGCTGCTAACTCTGCAGTACGCTTTTCCTACTGATAGGAAGAGCACTAATCTAATAATAGCACAGACTGAGGGTAGCTGCATGGCCCGAGCTGGTGTGTGCTGTTTTGCCTTGAGATTTATGTCCAGGTTCTGCTCCCTCCAATTTTCAGGATAGGCTAGTCTTTCAGTGATGGCCTGCTGAACTGATAAAACATGTCTTTTTTTCCAGATCCAAAGAACCGAAGGAGAGGGGCCATTGGTTCAGCCGCACTCATTGGGCTGGTGGGTACAGGCGCGTATTCAGCTTGCCAGCATCTCGGCTGGATATGCCAGGACTAACTGACCATTGTGATGGCTGCCTGGGAAACTAAAGGGATTTTTGTTTTCTTTTGGAACATTTCATTTCTGGTTTTTTTTTTCCCTCAGTTTAATAAAACGAAGTTGTCAATTCTGTATTTTCATTCTAAAATTATAGAGAGCTTTCTTAAGAAGTTTTGCAGAACACTAGAACAACTCTGGTTTTGTAGAACTACAGAAATGTGCCTGTCAGGCAGACATACTCTAGCTTTTATGATTTTGGTGACCAAAAAGCCATCTTGCAATCCGTTTGTTTAACTCATGCAGCAACAGGCCTGCCCTCTATCAGACTACATTTCTGCACCCCTCAATTCATGTCACTCTCTGATTAGATGTTCCAAACAGAATTAATATTTATTTGATTACTAAAAAAAAAGATGTAGGCAAACATTTGAAGTTGTTGCTTCATCATGTTTATAAAGAACAGTAGGCCTCTAGGAAGGAGGTCAAATAGCTTTCGCTTAAGATAGGCAGCACTCTATGCTGGAGCTTGCTGCCACCCTAGTTGTGTTCCATACTCTGTGTGTGGAGATGATTCTCAGGGCCGTGCCTGTCCCAGGCAGCATCAGCTCACCATCCCCACAATATTTTGTCCCACCTTGGAAGTGAGGTACAGATAGAAAAAACAAAACTTGTGTTTAAAAGAAGGTTAGAGGGGAAAAAAACCCAATCCTACCCTTGAGGCTTTTATGTAGTCAGAGAACAGACAGAGCCTATAGCTACAGGATATCCATGTGTCCAAGAGCTTATATGCGCACTGAGTAGGGTCATACCTGTTAAGAAGCCAAAACCGAAGTTGACTGAGCATGGAAGGTAATGGGGTTGCAGGCACGCAGCAGGGGAAGCAGCCTGGGCTGGCCCTCTGCCACTGACAAGCCTCTGGTAACATCTACATAGCTGCACGTGCTGCTGCTGAGAGCCACATTGCTACCTCTTACTCTGAGGTTCCCATCTTCCACCAGATTGGACAGAACAGGCCCACAGGCTGAGCCCTGCATGTACATTCCCCCTTGCAGGAGCAGGGTGGCTAAATGCTGCTCCAGCTACGCTCCCCCCCAGGCACTTACAATTTTAGAGCACTTTATTGCTGTGTAAATGATCCACATCTCTGGCTGACAGGCAAGAACTGGCTGATGCTACCTTGAGCAGGCCCCAGAGCCACTAAAACACAGATTCCACATCACCCATCTCCACGCAGACAGTCTTCAGCTGCGAGTAGTACTCAATGGCTGCCCGCCCATTCTCTCTGCCAAATCCTGCAGGGACAAGCCAGAAGTGAGAACACAGCTCCAGACAGTGCCAGGTACCACTCATACCCCCTGTAACTGGCACATAGTCATACCAGGGAAGGTCAAACAGAGCTCACCTGATGCCTTGTATCCTCCAAAAGGCAGCTCCACAGGGCTGATGTTGTAGTTGTTAATGAAGCACATCCCAGCCTTGAGAGCAGCCACTACCCTGTGAGCCTTCTGGATATCCCTGCAGGAAAAGGGCAATTCAGCTGGATCCCTTCCCATTCATCCCCTCCTCCCCTGCCAGCTGACATCCCACTAGAGAAAGGCCAGCAGGTTGCAGTGCTTTTTGGAGCCCGACCTGCCCTACTCTGTCTCTGCCTGCTCAAAAGACGTAGCACCTATTCCCAAGGACACTCAAAACTGCACTTGATTTGAGACGGCAGGACAAGGACACCAGCAAAGCAGACCACAGCAAGCGGCCAACAGCCATCTTTGCATGCTTTCAGCAGCGTGGCAGGCTCCTGGTTCACGTCTCCTGGAGATGCAGGAAGGCAGGCAGCAGGCCAAGCGCAGGCTGGAAGGAGTCTGAAGGACAGCTGGGCCCACCTAACCCCTCAGGAAAAACTAGGAGGAGATGCGCAGTCATGTACAAAGTTCCCTTTTAGCAATCCCTTGCTCCAGCTTTTCTGGAAAAGGATATCCGTGCCCATGCCTGGCACCGCAAGAGGAGCATCAAGTTGCCGCAGTATTTCCCTTCTCCTCCCCTCCCTAGACCACTTTCACACCAGCCATGCTACCCAGTCATACCTGGTGAAGACACCACCTGCCAGGCCGAATTTGGTGTTGTTGGCTCTCTCCACAACCTCCTCCTCTGTGTCAAACGGCAGAATGGACATGACAGGCCCAAAGATCTCTTCCTTCACACATGTCATGTCATCCGTGCAGTTCCCTGGAAGCATGGCAGAGCACACGTGCTTCAGGAGGAAGCGTTAGCAGAACAGCCTGTGCATTCAGCAACCCACACAGCCTTCGAGACAGCACTCGGCACTGCACAACCCCCCCGGCTTGGCTAGCAGAGGAGCAAGTCCCATCCCGCATCTCAAGGTGGCAAAGGCACTAACTGTGCATGTCCTGGTCAGACACTCCAACAGCAGAGATTTCTCTGGACGCAGTTCCTAGGTGCCTCAGCTCTCTCTAGTACACCCGTACCAGTGCCTGTCCACGTTGTGGATGTACACAGAGACAGGTTATGCTGAGCACAGCTTTCTCTAGAAGAAACTCGGCAACATCCATGTAGAAGACTGCAGTACCATAAACAGGAAGGATCATACCTAACACACAAGGTCGCATGTAGTAGCCATTCTTCAGCTTCGGGTCATCTGGCACGTACAGGTCCCCACCACACAGCACCTCTGCCCCCTGAAAAAGAGCCAAGCAGAAGGTAGGCAGGCACATCCAGGAGCATCCTGCCCAGCTGCCACAGCTCTGGCTGGTCAATACTCCCTGCTGCGTTTACAGTCCTATCGGACAAACTGCTCCTGCGCCCTCCGTGGTGTCTCTCTAGGTCAGGACTGCTGACAGAGCATCACTGATAGATCAGTCAGGGGGCGAGACCCATCTTAAAAGTCCAAACAATGCTGGTTTGGGGTGCGAGTGCCACAGGAGCCAGTGTAGGTTGGAGGGAAGCAACCACAACCAGGAGCAGATCCTCAGCTGGCATCACATTAACTTCCACATCTTCACATGGTGTGAATTCCCTCATTAGCGAGTCAGTCAGTCCCCTTTGCATACCAACTGGCAGGAAACACCTATCTCGACCAACTGCCCCACTTTAGAGATGGGGATTTCTCCTCTCCTTCCACATCCATCTTCCTGTTTCCAAACCCTCATCCAGCCCTCCTGCCTTTCACCCACAGTTCCCCTTCTCTAGCCCATCCCTAAATTGGCTACACCTAGTCATATATCTAGCACTGACATTTAAAACATCTTTACACTTTACAATAAAACCTGGAGAAAACCCAAAAAAGCCTGGGTAGATCTGATTGCTCTTACAGAGATTGTTTTTAGCAGCCTGTAAATTTGGCCTTTGATCCTTAGTAAACTCTTTCTGCAACCAACAAAACTGGAACCCAAATGAGGTAACAGCCAAGTGTGCAAGGTGTCACCACAACTTATAACCAGCCCAAACACTATGGATTATCCCATTTTACACAATGCCATGCTGGGTATCTCAAAACCTCTAAAATTTGGCAACATCAGGATATGAAAAGCCATGTCACCTTCAATGCTGATTCAGAGATGTGCACTGGGTCACTTTTAATCTAGTTGCTGAAGACACCTATGGAGTAATTCAACCACAACAAAAAACCAGCTTAACTGGGAAGGCATGGGGCAGGAAAGCAGCTGCTTGTCCGTTTGTCTAACAAGAAAGACATTTCAGGGCAGTCACAAGGCAGCATCACAATCTCACCTGCTCCTTTGCCTGCCTGATAAAGCCCTGGACACGATCCAGGTGGGGCCGGTTGATGAGGGGTCCCATCCGTGTGTCTTCCAGAAGCGGGTCTCCAATTTTGATTTTCTGGGTGCGTTTCACCACCTCCTTTGTGAAGACATCCAGTATCTTCCTCTCCACAAACACCCGTGTGCCGTTGCAGCACACCTGGGATACAGGACAGGCTGCTCACAATAAGACACACAGCACTCCACAGTCCTTCCCTGCTTGGGTCCTGCTACAGAGGCTCTCAGAAAAGCCCCTCCACAGTTGCTAAAACAGCTAACTTTTCCCTGGGGACAAAGACGGCTAGATTACCCTGCTGCTCGTGACTGCACTGAACAGTCCATGCTGGACATAGTGGTACTGATACCACCAGGTGGCAAAAATGCATCAAGTCACCAGCAGGAGAGAACTTTAGCAGCCTTTTCAGTTCCCAGAGATGACCCCAATAAGCCAATTTGCCAGCAGGATTACACAAAACCTGCAGCACATGTGAAAATCCCAAATTTAGGACAGACAGAGCCCCCTAGGGCTGTGGTTCAGTGCACTGGACTGGAACCTGCTGCTCCTCCAGAGGACACCAGCACAGCCTCTTCTGACCTCTATGCACCAGACTGGAGCCCAGGGCACAGGAGCAGCTGCTGTGCTGGGTACCAGGTGCTAGAGGCGCTCCACTTCTGGGAAGGACAGGGGATCAGCTAAGGCACACTCCGCTGGGACACCCTGCACCGGTTTCTGCAAGGGTGTTCCTTCTGATCCCTTATGACACTGCACAGGGAAACATGTGGCAAGATGGGAGCTTCAGGGCACCCCTCATTATGCAAGGTCACAAGCTGGCTCTGTTGCCCAATTCTCAAACCACCCTGCCACATTGGGGAGGACCGCTCCTGCGCCACGGACACAAACCTCGCCTTGTGTGAGGAAGTTGGCCATGAGGGCTCCATTCACGGCATTCTCCAAGGCACAGTCTGAAAAGATAATAAGGGGGGATTTGCCCCCCAGCTCCAGGGTGACTGGTTTGATCCCTTTAGCTGCCATCTCCATGATCTGAGGGAAACAAGGACAGAAGAGACAAGTGACCCACTGGTAAATGGGAGGCTGGCAGAGGGATGTAAGAGACACCCAAAGGGAGGGTTCCCGCAGGGCCATTCACCAATAACAGCAGCAGCATGAAGGGCAAGCTGGGTTTCCTAGATGTGTTTAGCTCAGACTGGGGACAGTCTCAGAGGGTTTGGGGTTTGTTTTCTTGAAAATAAAAGCAACAAAACCTGAGGAGTCATTTGCAGGAAGTCTCGTGCTCAGCATAAGCCCAGAGGACAGGTGTAATTGCATCTGTGTCACTGCACCCCACAGGTACACACGTGTAAGGAGAGTTCAAGGGGCAACACTTCCCCTCTCTCAAATCAGAGTTTATTTTTAAAAGTCTTTTTAGGGACTTCTAATTTTTTGAAGAATAAATTGAGGGTGAGAAATTCACAGAAACTAACATCATGCTCAAAAGCTGTAGGTTGTATGCAGCTAAAACGAATTATTGCTGCCAGAAATGCTCACACATTTTCCCAGTGCTGCCCTGTTTTACGTACCCTCCTCCCTACACAGATACCCACTTCAGCAGCTCAGAGCCTTCACTGCAACCAGGGGCTAAACAAGTGAAGATGACCAAGGGGCTCCTCTGAAAGGACCGAGTGGCCAAGCCCATGCCCAGTGGCCTAACTGCAGCCCCAGTGTAATCCTGTACGTGCAAGCTCCTTGCTCAGACCCAAAAATGCCAACTCGCACCCCATCTTTACCAGCCTCATACACAAAAGCTCAAGGAGGTATCAACATCCACAGCACACCAGGAAGGCTGGCACTACAGACACCTTGTGTCCCTGAGTGAGAAGGTGCCTTTACCTTGATGCCAGTTGGCACACTGCCAGTGAAAGAGATTTTGGCCACATCTGGGTGATGACAGAGGAACTGGCCCGTGGCCACTCCACCTTGCACCACGTTGAAGAGCCCTTTGGGCACACCAGCCTCTGTGAAGATCTCTGCCAACCTCACCACCGAAATGGGAGTGAAGGGAGAGGGCTTGAAGACCATCGCGTTGCCTAGGGGAACCCAGACAGAGGCAAGGTGGGGTTAACAGCCAAACTGCTTTAGAGAAAAGAACAACAAACAAACAAACCACCCCACACAGTGAGTTTGTCTCAACAGATCCCAGAGAGGAGGAAACAGTTTCAGCTCAACACTGCAACCAGTGAAAGGAAGGAACTGCACATTCCTGCTGGGAAGGGCTGGGAGAGATGGGGCTGCTGGTCCTGCACTGCAGACATTTCCAGAGACTTTCCTCATCTGGTACAAAACCAAGCAATCAGCCTTTTTTCCTGATGCACTCCTGCCCTCTTAGTATCTGCCGTGTCCCCGCTTCCATTTCCTTTTCCTTCCTGCCACACTAACAGCCTGAAGGTTCTGCTAATCCTTCAACACCTCCTTCAAGGTAATCCTAGACTTTATCCCCCAAACCACTCTCCCCCACAGGATCATTTGGCTTCAAAGAGAAGCTTGCATGGGCAGAGTGTTTCCATTACCGCAAGCCAAGGCTGGGGCAGACTTCCAGCAGGCAATCTGGAAAGGGTAATTCCAGGCTCCAATCCCAACACACACCCCAAGGGGCTCTCTCCGAGTGTACCCAAAGGATCCCCCGGGAAGTTGGATGTGTTCACCTGCAAAGAAGAAAAACAGCCAGAAGGTAGAGAAGAGCAAAGCCCCTTCCTGTCTTAATAGAGCCTCAAGAGCCAGATCTCACTTTGATTGGGAACAGAGACACACGGCTTTTACCCCAGAACGATCACAGAAGGTGCATAAGTGCCCACAGAGCATGGCGGCATTAGGTAGAGATCTCTGAAAATCCTTCCAAGATCTTCAGAAAAAGAAGTAGTCCATCTCTTAGAGAAATCAACAGCAAAGATGGGCTTGTGTCATGGAAATTACCAGGGAACATAAGTGGCGGGACAGGGAATAAAGAGCAAACTCCAGTAATGTTCTCACCAGCTAGAGATCCTGCCAGTCCTGCGTAATACTCCAGGCACTGCCAGGATATGTCAATGTCCACTCTGGCTTCAAAGATGGATTTCCCATTATTGATGGTTTCCAAGGTGGCAATTTCTTCTCTCTGCTCCTGTGAGAGGCACAGCACAGTCACAACATGTTAGAGAAGCCTATAGTAGAACTCCACAAGGAGACAGCTGCTTCCCAAGCACGCAAGTCCCAAACAAGGCTCTGCCATTAGTAAGCCAGGCTCTGCCACGAGAAATTGTCATCTCTAAAAGGTACAGTCCCAATTGCTATTTATCAGTTTCCCAGTGGCGATGGATCACAGGGGAATGTCAAACAGACAGCAGCTGGGGTTCACTGCTAGTCCAGTCTTGCTTAACATCCCTGTTTATCTAAAAGATGAGCAAACTTGAACCGAGAAGGCAGTTGGTAAACAATGATTAGAATTCACAGAACTAAACTGGGAGGAACAGCAAACAGCAAGATCAAAATGGAACGAGAGGACTTAGTGAAGGACGGACAAAGCAACGCAGCTGGGAAGCGTCCTTTAACAGAACATCTCCCAGGCAGAAATATTACCCTGCTGCAGCAGTCTGGCAGAAGCAGAAGTCTGGCAGAAAGAAAACAGTTTTCTCATCACATATACACACTGGGGAAAGAAGATCTGGTTTCCTACAGACCTGTGCCTCGAAGGGGATTAACTTCAATGTCCAAGAACACATTATCTCACAAAGCAGCTTGTGATAAAGCTAGCTTATTTATATCCTCTCCCATGTGTATTATATGGTGTCTAGGACAAAAACCAGCATTCCTACATTTTTTTATTGCTAAAAGAAGACACGCTCCAGTCACGTGACAACAGTGTCCAACAAGCTGAAAATTCAACAATGTAACAGTTATGCAATTTCAGCTTTGAAATCACATGCAGTGAAACTTAATCATTGCAGTTGTGAAAAGAAGTACGAGCTCTGCAAGACCTCAACTGGATGGCTTCAGTTTTATGTCTTCTAATAGAATTTAGCAGAGAAGGTACACAATGGCCTTCAATAGAGTGATAAGACCGAAGCCCTGCCCAAGGCAACCGACTGTCTCTTCTGATCAAAGGTGGGTTTTAACTCCTGCATTCCTTCTGGGGCTCTGGAAATCCACCTGGAAGCCCCCAGCAGCCACGTTAACCCACAAGAAAGCTCAGAGACAGAACCACTCCTCTCCAAAAGGGGAGGCAAGCTCCCACAACATACCCGAATAATTCTGGCAGCCTCCAGCAGCACTCTGCTCCGCTCCATGCCAGACATCTGACTCCATATTTTAAAGGCGGCCTTTGCACTCTGCACAGCCAGATTGACTTCCTTCTCCCCAGAGCAGAGCAGCTTGCTTATCACGCGACCTGGTTACATTTTAAACAGGAAATAAATAAGACAGAAATCTCAGAAAAGGGGCACAAAAGAATATGGTTCATCTTGCATCAAACCCCAAAGACTTCAGTCCAGCCACCCATACCAGGCTACAGAACTTCATGCTATGGTTCCCACCGATTTGTAATTGGCAATAGAAGAGGTGCTGCAATTCAGCTGGTCTGAATTAAAAGATCTGCCATTCTCCACAGTCGTGTTCTAGTTACTAATAGCTCCAATTGTTACCAAATTCCTCAAATTTCCACTGGACTTTGTTATACTTTTACCGCCAGCTTCAGGACTCTGTTACACATTCCTCAGCATAGTTAAATACTCTCTTTCTTGAAGTGATTCTGCTGAAACCTAGGTATCTCCAATTTAAAAAAAAAAAATAATAATTTTAGAAATGTTTAAATCGTGTCCTTTCCCAAGGCCAGGCACCACTCGATTTTTTGCTTGACTGAGAGTCGGAGCTGACGTCTGCTAAAAAGTTTGATGACGGACCTGCACCGCAGGAGGCAAAACGCAGCCGCCGAAACACCACGGCGTTCAGGACGCCTGCACCGGCCCCATCCCATGCGGGCAGCCGGGAGAAGCCGAAGGCACCCGGCCCTCGCAGGCAAGTAACAAGGAGGCAACTCCCGGGCACCGGCCCCGCGCCTCAGCGCAGCTTTAACTCCCCCCCCCGCCCCGGGCAGGCAGCGGCGCGGTACCTGTGGCCGGCTCATACACCTCCTCGGCCTGCCCGCCGTCGGCGGGCTGAACGCGGGCGCCCGCCCGGTAGTTGAGGGGCTGGTGGTTGGTGACGGTGCCGGTGGCGCTGCTCATGGCGAGGCTGGGACGGAGGGCNGCAGCGCCGCCGGCCCCGCCACACGCCGGCGCTCGGGCTCCCCCTGGCGGCTCGGAGGTACTACCTCCCACCCCACCCGGGGGACACCGGAGTTTTAAGGGTTTTGGCAAATCGTTAAGATTCGCGAAGAATGAGTCGGTACGTACAACCAAAAGGCAGAGGTGCAGGGAAGCAAACGCCCACGGACATATTTCACCACGGACGCATTTCACAGCCACCTACTGCAGAGTTTCTGAAAAGCTCCTCTTTAGCTGCAGCCAGGGACAGGACACAAGACTATGCTCCAATTTGTGCAAACGACAAAAAGAGGAGCAGGTCAGCAGGTCTACGGCTGTGTATGATGATCAACGGAGCACCACGTGCAGGGGATGAGTGGCAACACAGGTGAATTACCACCCACTGCACCACCAGCTGGCAGTAGTTAAACCTGCTCAAAAATGGGACCACAGTTGCAATTTATCTTCAGATAAACATGCAGGTTTTTGTTGGGTGTGGGTTGGTTTTTTTTGTTTTGTTTTTTAAGTTATCCATGAAACCAGAGCCTTCCTGTGGTCATAAAGTTGTTTTTCATTCCATTTTGTAGCTTCTTAGAATTCAGTCCTTTTAGTGGCTGTCTTCCTCAGTTTGTTATAATGATTAACAACCCCCAGGGAACTACTGTATCAAACAAATGACAGCAGAAAGCAACCAGAATATAGCAACAGATCAATTGACTTTCAGATAATCTTTGGTGACAAAGTGTGGTGTGATGCAATGTGTGCAGATCTGCTGAGGGCAGAGTTTCTGAGAGCAGCAGGGAAGGTGACTGTACTGCACACAACACTTCCAAAGCCATTAAGGTAGTTTGTCATTATGCTTGGTGAGATGTGACTGTCTTAGTTGGATCTGATAACTATATGCTGCAGAATAAACTACTTCAATGAAGCTGACCCATGCAGGTAATGGGCTGGGATGTTTCTGGCTTTGCCGTGGGATCAGGCCCTTGAACTAAGAGAAGCCACACAAGGGAAACAGGAATAACACAACCAGGGCTGCTCCCTGTGGAAGTTTGTAGCTACACTGGACACAATAGTAAGTTTAAAAAAAAAAAAGAGCTAGGCAGCATCAGTATACAGTAGATGCTTTCCTCTACCTGCCAAATACTCATTTTTGAGAGGTGGAGCATTGAATAGAGGTTTCACACTCCTGATTTATCTTTAAATAACCCTATATATGCCTTATACGTATTAGTGAGAATTAATCCAATATTTAGTATTTAATATGGTATTGCATGTGCTCCACAGTGCCGTAAGGCATTTCAGATTTATCCCCTTGCCATGCATCTCGTCAAAAACTCCCAGGAAGAGGTACCACATGATAAACCTCCATCACAGAAGCAGGAAATCAATAGCCCCTGTGGGTATTGCCTGCTTCAGGAAAACTGTCAGCCTAGCTTGAGAGTGGCAGCAAGATTTATTTACCCCTTTTAAACAAGGTGAGCTGGTTCCAGCCAACAAGACTGCTCCATAAAGTTATTTGGTGAAGGAGAAGACAGTGCAGAGAGCTTCCTGGCCTGAGAAGGAGGCCTTTTACAACGCATACTGATCATCAGCCTGTTTAGCAGTAAACTAAGGAGCATGAACAAAAATGCTGCTGTCATAACCACTCAAGCAATAGAGTTCAGTAGCAGTAGATGCTACTGACATAATTTAACAGTTTACTCAAGTTTGAAGGCCAGGTTTGTTTCTGTAATTGAGTAGATTCTGCCTAAGCAAGCAACTTTTACAGAAGCTGTATAATGCCACAAAAATCTCTGTGGGGCTGTACTCTGCCAGGAAGACAGAAGCTGACAGTACATCCAGAAACACTTGCAACACTTGCAACCTCCAAGGGCAGCCTGGCACAGGGGCAGGTTCCAGTGCCTGCAGTCACCTGAGCCAACAAAAAACCTCACCCTCCATGCTGGAAGTTTTGCAAAGGGAGAACTAAGGACACCTACTTGCCCAGCTCCCTACTACACAGGACTACAGCCAGGACGGCTAAGACAAGAGAGTCACTTCACAGCATGATCGTTCTGAACTTTCCAAATTGTCTGCTTTGCAGATCTCACTCTTGCTGAGTTGATCTCCATGCCGTAAACTAAATCAACTGCACTACATCAATGTATTTCTACTTGTCCTACAGCACAATTAAGAGACACCTAAATAAACATGCCCATGCCATTTATTTCTCAGAAACACCAGAAACAAAAGGCGAGTTATCTTCTGAGAACTTTCTTGGTTTGATGAGCAAACAACTGCTGGTAGAATACTCCAATTGGAAGATGTTTCCAAGACTGTGGCCAATACTGCATAGGCTCTTTTTGGAGATGTGAAGCCTGGTGCAGAATCCCATCTTGTTACCTCCCAAAGGCAGTCTTTTGCACTGGTCAGACCTTCCATGAAGGCTGTAACTGTGCTTTAGGAGAACTTCCCTGCCTGAGGTGGTGGGCCAAGGAAGCCGCCTGCTTGCTTGGTGGCAGCCCGGGAAGGAGCAAGACCGAGCATCTTCTGGATGTTCTGCAAAAACAAGAACAGAAGAGCAGGACAGTGTCAGACCATGATGGGGGAGACAAAGAGGAAGAAATCCCAGCTCTGCTTACAAGTACAACCTTCCCACCAGTTTCAACAGATTCAGGTTCTCACCCACATAGCCTTACCAATCCAGCTACTATATATTAGACCTCTATCCCTATACACTCAAAAAAGCTTTGCACGCAGCCAGACAGCCATCCACAATGGCTACAATTAGAGCTGGGCCACTCTCCCTCACCTCAACAAAAGCCTTCTGATCATTAAATCCACATTTGGGTTGAGGGTTCTTTTCCATCTCCAGCTACACACCATACAGTCAGCTGGCAGGTACATCATTAATGTCTTTGCACACAGGTTGGTTTAAAATCAGCTTACAATAGTTATCTTTGCAATTTAACTGCAGTGCACGCACAGGAGCAGGTTCCTAACATCTGCTCACAGGCAGAGCCAAAGCAACCCTCGGTTTTCACAAATTCCAGAAACCACTGTTGATGGCAGCCATCAGAGCCTGAGGGTCTGCAAGCTGGCAAGGAAGGCTCTCTCCTAATGCAGTCGGAATTTGGGTCAGCAACATGGCAACCAGAGCGCGTGCCAAGTTCAAGTCAGGAGTTTAGGCACAGAATTAACATGAATGCTAGTGATGCAGACAGAACAATGGTTTGGTGGACACATGTAGTATAACAGGACATATGTAGCAAAAACCAAAAACTGACTATTGAGATGACCTCATCTGCATCTGAGCAGGGTGTTTCAGTGGAAAACAACAAACAAGGAAAGAATTAAGTAGTAAAGCCAGGCATTAGCCAAAAACTCATAGCAGAATATTTAAAAGTTTGATGTTTTTCTTGATTTTTGTGAAATTCCTTTTAAATTTTGCAACAGTGCAACTACAAAGAGCTACCAGTTCTTTCAGTTTCATCCTTCACTGTAAATAACTACAGCTCAAGCTGCTGCTCATGCAGTGCTGGCAAGACATCAGATGCAAGGGAAAGAAGAAAACAACTGGGTCCCCCTCATGTCACCAGCCGAGTCCTGGCTATTACGACTACAAAAGGAGAAAGGAGGATTTTCTTCAAACCTGAGTATCCTCTTCAAAATAACTGTCAGGATAGGTCAGACAGCAAGGTCACAGAGTTCTTGAACTTTTTGATCATGGAAGGAGAACAAACTAAAAAAAAAGCAGACAGAGCTTCATAATTCCACAGTAGCTAAATTAAAAAAAAAAATCAGGAATGATTCCAGGTGGACACTATGGAAAGGAAGGTTTCAGTCCACACACAAGCGTGAAAGTACAGGAGGGGAACACCTGAAAAGGAATTACATCAGGTTTAGTCCATGGCCTACATAAATCAGCCACTGGTTGATATTCAGAAACTGAATATATATGAGAGCATTTCACTGTGGCAGACTCCTTCATGTGGTTCCTCTTCTCAGAGCTTCCTTAGTCAAGAGATGGACAAAAGGGAGAAAACAAAAGCAGCTAATGGACAGACTCAGCAACACCAGAGGGTGCTGCAGAGTCAGCAGCAGGCAGGACTGGGATCCTACCAGCTTTGTATTGGCTCAGCCGTGGAGCAGAGATCATAGATCCAGATCCTAGCAGAGCATCCATGGAAGCAAAGAAGGGTGCACTGCTTCCTCCCCGTCCCTTAAGGTATCAAGAGAGAGGAGAACTGTGGTGCTAAAGTTTACTCCATCTGCTTGAACAGTTCCAAGAGGAAGAGATATGACAGCTTGTCTGTATGTGGATTCAAGGATTCAAGGCTACAGTCACTCTCCAGCATTATCCTTCCATAGTAGTCCCCTACTTGCTGTGGAAGGCAGCTAGCCTCCTGCACTAGCTGCAAAGCAAGTTTTGCTGGACAGCAATCCTGAAGTCTACACAGCTGGAAACACCAGGGCTGGGGCAAGGTTCAGCAGAAACCTGTCCTGTCTGCTGTGCACCACATTGCACGAGGAAGCCTGCAGAATCTACTTCTAACGCAAACAAGACCATCACCTTCGGGATCAGGGAGGGAAGGCTGTAAGACTTAAGGATCCAAATTCCTCATGTGAGCTCTTCTGAACTTTCCTCAAATGACTGCAGGAAGGACAGGAGCTGCTTCTGCTTTTGTCTTCAAATCCAGAAAGGGCCTCAAAGACAAGTCAGGGAGTAGCTCCCTGCCCCAAGATCAGGCCATGTGAAAAAGTGCACTCCTGGCAGTAGGGATAATTGCCAGCTCCCTTTCCCACTGGGAACACATTTCAGAGAGAAGCAGCCTAATCTGCAGTTCAGGCATGTGTGAAAAGGAAATGAAGACCAGCAAATGCCTGAGGAACAGCAGCATACTCCTCTTCACAAACAGCACAGGTGAAGGCTGGGAGCTCAGGGACAGAGGATGTAACCCTGACATTATGCCTCCCACCCAGCCCAGCAGCAGACTTTCCCAGCTGAAACCCAACAGCTCAAGGACCCTAGGAAGGCCTCTCCCAGCAACCCTCCTCTCTCCAAACAGGAAGGCAGGAGGAACTAGGGGACAGGATTTACGTGCCAGGGAGAGCTGGGAACAGCGCAAAGGAAGTTACTCACTGTGAGTTGACTATTTCGGGAGATGCTGGCCAGGTCACAGTCAGCAAGCTTCCCAGTCCGTGTTTGAAGAGTTTATCACCCTCACATGCCTGAGGACCACATGAAGAGACTGCCTGATGCTGCTACTGCCCATTCCACTAACGTCAGTTTAATCACCATCCAGTTAGTCCCCTACCTTCATGTACTCCCCTACATTTCCCTCCAGGCCACATTCCCCCCCCCCGCCAAGAGTTCCTCTACTTCTGAGCTCCATAGGGACATCTCTCTTCCCAGCCTTTGATCCCTTCACAGGCAGCTCCAGGATTTAAGGGAAGGCTGAGGGATGTATGGTCTCCTTAGTTTGTTCGTAACCTGCACCCTGACTTCTGTTGCACCTCCACTCCTCCTCCTCCTGTGTCAGCAGCATCAAGCCAGACACTGACTCCCACATCAGTTCTCCTCCCTTGGGCTAACAGCTGTTTTGAAGCTGACCTGGCAAGATTTCCCCTTTTACACACAGTGAAACACAAAGGGTCACAAAGCTTTCACCTCCAAGGTCATTGAAAGCAAGTCTTCGGCACCACTTTAGGCCCTTAATTATTTTCCTCCCCTCTCCCCTGACCTCTCACAGCCCTTCAAAGTCCTCTTCCCAATGCTGCTATCAGTTCTTTCAAACAGTAATAAAGCCAAGAGCAGGATGCCAGCAATCACAGCTTCAGTTCCTAGCTTTTGCATAAACTAATGTGGCTGGTCTCTGCCCTTCCCTCCATGTAGCAAGGAGGAAGAAACTGAGCTGCCTAACAGCTGGAGAACTGCAGGTACAGTTAAACATGATCATGTAGATAAGGCAGCACTATGAAGACTGCAATCTAACACTTCAGAGCAAAAACACCCTTCTCCAAAGCAATAAAGTAACTTCTGTCCTCCACAGGGCCATCAGCATGAACTCTCAAGCACAATGGCAATTTTTTTTTCCCCCCCGGAATTTCTCTTGAAAGGCCAACCCACTGCGAACAGCTCGGCATTTCTGCCCAAAACCAGACAAGACCACCACTCAGTTCGTGCTGTCTACTGATTTCACAACAGGAAACATCAGGAAATGCCCAGGACTAGAACTAACCACAAGAATTATCTTTTTGGACAAGAAAAAATCCATGGGGGATTTTTCAGCAAGGGAGTTCCCCGATCAGCCCAATGGGTGCAGAAAAATCTTGTTGACAGTGCTATTTAGTTTCCTATAATAATCTGCAACATTGGAAAGAAGGGACTTTCCATGTAACAGGTGAGTAACACAGCGCGGCACCAGACAAGATTACCTGAACGAACAGCATCAGACCACAGCATCCCAGGAATTCAGGAAGATGATCCCAAGAGCTAAAAAGTCTCATTTTTTTCAAAGCAGCAAACACTGCTCCAGTTACTGGGAAGTGAAACAAGATTTGTCTTGCAGCAAACAGAATGAGGAAGCCCCTGGCCTTTGGTACTCTGAAGCTGCCCCTGCCTGGAGTAAGGGGGTGGGCCAGATGACCTCCAGGTGACGCTTTCAACACAAATTCTCCAGTTCATTATCTGCTTTCGCATAGGACCAGGCACAGATGCATTTCAACACAAGCACCCAATACGGAGGGCTATGGAGAATTCGATTCACTAGCATGCACTTTGTGACTAAAGGAACTCTCTATTACTAAGCTGCTTCATCAAGCTCATCCAAACTTTTGACAGCAGCTGGCATAACACATCACTTCCCTTTGCTGATCTGCTTTAAGTCTTTCTAAGTCCCTTGGTACCCCCTGAGGAAAAGCAACAAGTCAGTCAAGGAGAAAAGCAGCAAGAATTCAGGAAGTGAATCAAAGAAAAAGGAAATATAAAGACAGAAAAGCAGATAATTTGCAGCTAGTTGCACCAGCATTCATCCAGCCACCATAGTCTATTAACTTATCCCTAGCACTCTCTGGGGAAGTTTGGAAAACAAAGTAGACTTCTGGTTGCACTGAGAAGGCCCACTTGTCCTCACCAGCCATTCTGCCACTTAAGCCGCTAGGGAAACCTTCCTGAACAGGCACTTCCCTTATCCTCACTGATGCTTCTCTTTTGAAAAGATGGGACAAACCAGCTTTGCTGGAGAGCTATGTGTAGCCTACTCTTGGCTTATCATACCAGACCCCCTTTCTGTGTCACATCCCTAACACTGGAAGAGGCTTGACACCAAAGGTAAAGTTCTTAAGACTCTGAAAAAAAATCAGGCAAGCAGCAAAATCAGGAAGGACAAATCCAAAAGAACAGGTTTAACTCTTTCCTCACTTTTCTAGCAAGTTTATGAACTGATTGAACCTTTATAGAACCTCAAGCCAGCAAGAAACTTTCCCCTGAAGATGCTACACTTCTCTTTTCTCATATTACTGTAAAAGTCATAATTACTAAGAAGCAGTACTTAGATCGGCGTCTGATGGAGACGATCTCTTGGTATGGCAATCCACAAAGTTCAGACACACACACACAAAGAAGGAACCCATTTCTGCCATTTCTGTCCTAGCACCCTGGTACAAGTCTCCACTCAAGTCTTCCACATCAGTCCAGGTCAGTGGCTGTTTTTATTATCCCAACCTAGAATTGCTTTGGATATGAAGCAGAGGAATGAAGGCAAACACAGAAACCACAAACAGATCAAAGATTATACATGCAAAACTGGACAGCAGTAATGGACTCCTCTTTATGGATGGAGATGTGCTTTCCCTGCTCCAGGCATGCAAGAGCCACAGCAATGTACTCACTTGTCTGATTGACATTGTGCAGAGAATGTAGAGGAAGATGAAGGAGCAGTCGGTGTAATCCTCACCCAGAAGGTTGCGGTGGGAGAGACCTTGGATGTACGAGAGGGGGATAAATGGAAGCTTTGCCACCACTCGGCCGTCAAATCTGGAAAAGAGAGCACTGGATCACAACTGGGGACAGTAAAAAAGGCTTTGGCTATACAAAGAACAAGTGAGCATCTTCAACAGGCCACCAGAGCAGATAAGACCACATGGAAGGCTAAAAAGCCATGCTGCCTTCTCCAGCCCACGTCTATATACACTACACCAAGGAGGCTAAACACACCTCTCTCACAAAGCCCTCCACACCCAATCATCCACAGCGTAAGTAGGCTTCCCGCAATAACAGTTTTGCCATAGTCAGCCAAAGCGTTTCATAGCGATTTAAGTGATCAGCTGGACAAGCTGTTGGTTCATAAAAATCTTGGTTGGTGTTTTGCAGTTTACTGGTGCATTTTATTTAAAAGTCAAATTTAGCAGATAACCTCCCAGAACACAGTCAGCACTTGAATAAAAGATGGATGACTATCACCCTGCTGTATTGCAGTTAATGCAAGATGATGGACTCTTTGCTTTAAGCAAAAGAGCATTTTTTTTTAAGCAGAGCATAAACCAAAGACACCTTTTCCTTTCCGAGAGCAGCTATACTTCTCAGCACAAGAAGGATGCATACAAGCGCCATTGACAGAATGCTTTTAATACCAACAGTCTTCTCTGCATTAGCTCTGAAGATGAAGGCAGTACAGAGGCAGGATGATACTGCATATTCCAAGGGGCCTGTCCTGCTCCTGGAACTCCTCCAGGTCCACATTCCAGGGCAACAGGCAGAGTATGAATTCTGGCCAGTTTGCAAAGATTTCTCCCAATCCAGACAGTCGACTCAAATCTTTTGAAGTAAGTGTGTATGATGCCTCATCAGCATGTGCATATTTGGATGTTATTTCCTCTGCATGTGCTGATTCTTTAACAGGTGTTTCTTGTTTCAAGAGATCCTAAATGAGCGTTCTTTCCTGTGGAGATGCATTCACACAGCTACAGCTCAAACACACACCAACTTTGTTTACATCTCACAGGCAGTTTGGCAAAAGAGCTAGGAACGGATGTTTATCTCCCTGTAACATCCCCCAGTGGCTTAAAATTCTGCATTATTCCTGCTGTGAGAGTGACAAGTACTTCAGCAGTAGCGCCTCAAGATACCTGCTTTTAATTCCAGAAGGTTTTCACAGTTATCATGAAAGGGTACTGAAATGCACAACTCAGAGTAAGACACAGAATTGACTGCATTAAAAAGTTTCTGACAAGAGAAAATTGAGACACACAGAAGCTAATTCCTCTCCCAGGAGAGATCCCATCTGCTTGGAGGCCCCCACCACTACCGATCTCACTGCCCTAGCATACCTTTTAAGCCACAACAGTCATTCAGCTGCTCATCTTCAGCACAGCATTCTGCTCTTTGGGTTTAAACCAGCCTTCTTGACACTTAGATATCCTTCCAGCATGGTCCACCCCGCTGCCCCATTACTACTGACACTCTAAGGAAGACAGCCAGTCTCACGGTAATTTCCATTTTAGCTAAGCTGGCACTTGGCAAGTGTGAGGTGCCCAGCCACAGAGCAGCAGTGTCTGCATAGTACTTGTCCAAAGGGTGGCGCATCATGCTACTTCCATGCAATTCCTGCTCCTTTTGTCCCCAAGAGCAATGAACTCATTCAAGAACAGGAAAGGCAAGCAAATGAGGCTACAGCCATTGCAGGTGTCAGCCACCCTTTTCCTCCTTTTCATACCACACCTACAACGCCTCCACGGATGAGCTGGCAGTAGCAGCTTCCCAGAGGGAGCCTAAGAGCCTCCTGAATACATAACTGAAGCACTCTCCTCCTGAGACAAGCAGCTGCTCTTTATGCTATGTCAAGAGAATGACAGTACGTGAGAACCAGCTCCATCAAACCATTCTATCAGCTTCAAACAGTGCAAGTACAACCCACCAAAGCTGCCATTCAGATACAAATGCACTAGCTATCTTGTAGTGAGACCAGGAGCAAAAATTTAACTCTCTAGCTCCAAAGGTAAGACAGCCAAATCTTTAGATTTTAATTCAATAGCCTTAGCTAGTAGCAAGAAAGCTATTTCAATTTGAACAATCAGTGACCTCTATGGATACTCCTGCTGTTCATGTTCAGGTTCCCTCTAAAGAAAGAGACAGTTAAAGGAAAGATATGCCCAAAAGCTTCATGTCAACTCCATGGCTTATAGCATGGTCCCTGTGGGCAGGAACCCTCAAAAGAGGAACAAGACAAGTAAACTTGGTGGTATTAAAGGAGATGAAACCAATGAACTGATTTTTTTAGGTTAATATGCCTCAGGTGCAGCACTATAAATCCCCCATGCACACTATGTTGCTGGGCACATGACTCACAATGCACCTCCATCCCCACTCAGGGCTGCAGTTAAATGAGACATCAATGACTCAAGACTGTACCCAAATTTTTAAGTCCTTTAGTGTTGTGTTCCTCATCTCAGTTTCACAGCATTCCAGAGAATGCTAGATGCTGAAGTCTGACTAAGCTGAATAAATAGAGGCCACATAGTGGCACTTCTGTTATTATGTTACCCTCTGTTTGCAATTTGTCCACCCACAGATCTACAGTAAAATAACAATTGACTGTAACCTGAGGACTGCCAGCACAGAGGCCAAACGTTTTGGTGCCCAAGAATGTAAAATCCTGTTTGCAGGACAAGTATATTGCCCAGATATTAAGCAGCCTCCCAGAGGTTACACTAACCGTACTTATGTTATCTTCAGATTTAACAGCCAATGGGAAATTCACATTTCAAGACTGAATCAAGTTTTAAAAGCCTTTCAGTTTTGCATGTCTGAAACAAAGCTGTCTATAACTGTGCAAACCAGTTTGGGCTTTTCTCTGTCTTTTTTTTTTTAAAACTAGACCTATCCGAGGTCATTTTTAAACCAAAGGAAGATTAGAGCCCATGCCTGGACCTGTTAGTATCTTGACTCTGATCACCTTAAGTAGGGCAACAACGAACTCTGCAATTACAGCTCATTTCTAAGGGCAAGGGAGCTGACCCAGTTTTGCTTGCAAGAGCATTCTTTGGTCACACTATTATAGCAAAGCCAAAGAAGCTGAAGACTGTACCTGCTTGCCTGACATTTACCAAACTTGCCCTTGTCAAGATGCTCTCAAGCAGAAAGGATGTTAGAGTTGCATCTAGATTGAATGCAATTTGTTCAATTTGATTGCATTCAGCATGCAGTGTTCCCTCTTGAGTAGAACATGCCTGTGGTGACCAACCAACCATGTCTTCACATATGAAATACTGATCCATTTTATACAGATTAGTTATAGTTCTTGGATGGACTCTGTCACTGTAGCGTTTCAGGTGATAGAAGGAAGGTGGAGAATATATTCACCATGAAAATTTAAGAAAAATCCAGAAAGTTGATACTTACATGGAGTTAAACATTCCCATCAAGGCAGTAAAGCAGAAGCCAATGGCAAACATGGATTTCATCCGAACCTGCAAGCAGAAAGGTCAGAGATAATCAAAACAACAGGCCTACACTGAGGGATTATGGGCTCACATCCTTAAGAACAGGCTTTGTACAGCATCACTAGAATCTAGAAGGAAAAAAGATGACCCAGAAGGCCAGAGTGATTGTAAAAGCGACTGGAGAACTCCCAAAGAGAAGTCTGGTCAACAGCTGGGTACAAAGGCAGCCAGAATGGACCACTGATGTGAAGAGCAGCTTGGGCAGGGCGGGGAAGGCAGGGCAGGGAGAAGAGTGCTCAAGAACTATACTGTTACCTTCCACAGGTTGGGTTTTGTGTTGTTTGTTTTTTTTTTTTTTTCTCCTTAAGCCTATACACCAATCAGCACACGATCATTATGAAGACAGAACTTACAAGAGGAAGTCAGACAAATTAATCCTACTTTGAAAACATCAGGGAGACTTACAAAGATGAAAATAGCTAAGGCTGGGCATGAGATGAGGCAGTAACTGCTGAAGAACTCTTTGGCTCATACTAAAATCTGTAGCTGTTAGAGATAATCCAGAAGGACCTTTCAGGAGGAAAAGCTGCTATGTCTGCCAATTGAACAATGTCTTTCTGTTGGAAAGCTGACGGAAATCTTCAGCAGTCAGGAACTGGCTTTAATTTTCTTACCATTGACAAGTCTCTGTTGTTATTCTTCAGTTTCTCTTCTTGTCTCTCTGGAAAGACAAAAACAACAGTCATAATCAGTTATACCAACCTAGAAACCAGAGTGTTTTCATTTCCAGGAAGACTTAACCTTCTTGGCTCTGCAAACAAACAACACTTCCAAAACCAATTCCAGCTCTCTATACCAACCAGACAGTAGAAAGTGAAAAATTGTACATAGTCAACTTCTCCACCACAGCAACAAGCAGCAAAGCAGGCACAAAAGAGGAGGAGGCTAGAATCACACATTCAGCACTTTTGAAAGAAATGCACAGAATGTCAAATTTGCTAACCCAACCAGCTAACACAGTAGCATGAACAATGTTGACAGAAAAGAGATAGTGCCTCTATATCACACTTCTGAAGGAGAGCAGTCTCATTTTGCTGCACACCAGACTCACCATTATAAATATATTATATAAGAAAGGATTTCATTTTGGAGGTGTCAGAAGGGACTCCTAAGCTGTACACAGAGCCAGGAGCTGCACCTCAGCAAGGCTAACATCCTGCTGGTCTTAGTAATGAATTTTGGACCCTTGTCACACCTAAAAGATTCTCCAAAGAGGAAAGATATTTTCTACATGAATTTCAGTAATGTGTGTATTACTATGCTTTGCAGAGAATACTTCAAAATACTACTTTGGAAATTTAGTCTGTCCTTAAGTCACCACAAACCTCAAAGATGCCCAGTATTCTGAAAGGGCATTTTCCATGCCCCTCAATAGAGGGCTGCTCTGGCCTTGAGCATTACCCACCACCTGTCACCTTTCTTGTCCCACATCCCCATCATCCCTTGTCCACTATGCTCCTCTCAGGCTGAGGATCCAGAGGGGCAGCCAGGGCCTGGAAGCAACACCTAGCTGAAGTAAGGATGTGGACAATGAAGAAATATCCAAAGAACAGTGTGAGCGAAGAAGGGGGGGTGCAGAAGGACTGTCAAGGGCTATCCAGCATGCAAGTTGTCCAGTGGATCCCTGCTGAAGTTTCAGTACAAGAGGCCCATGGCACAGAAGCTCAAGAGTTATCTTTCGAGACCCTGCTAAATACAGGGGCTCACAGTAAGCGTTATGAAAAGCAATAGCAACACCCCTATCCAATTTCTTCGAATCCTCATTACTATTTTCAATTGCTCCTAACTACAAACCACCCACTCTGGCAGGAACTTTCCAGACATCTGCTTCCTGACCCAGGTGGAGAGTTTTGTTTTGAGACATTTCAGCAACCACAGGCCAGCTCTTTAGGAATCACATTTGGCACAAATACTTGTTTTTTGCCCTCTGCTACATAACTAACCGTCTATTTAGATAGGCTAAAGGTTACATAGTGATAAATAATAGAGCCCTGATCCCCCAATATACCTGACCTGTTTCTCACCCATTTCTACAAATTCAAAACAAACAGGCTCCGGGTGTCCTATCACCTTACATAAATGGTCTATTCCTGCCCAAGTCATACAGGAGCAACCTTTAAGTACTTTGCTATACAGCTGGGTAGAGGCACAGAGAAAGAGGGCTGAGTCAACAAGCAGCACCCTGGAGTCCAAAGTCTTCTTATTCTACTCATTGGAACACAAACCACAAGGACACAGGGATATAGCAATAATCTTATTTGCCAGCACTGGGGGGTTTTTTGTTTGGTTTTTTTTTTTGTTTTGTTTTGTTGTCTACCCAGCACTCACGGACTCCTGGGAATGTCACTGTCTTTTCTTCTAGGGGCACATGGACGCAGAAAGCAGTAGCAAAGTTTAAACTAACAAACACACTCCTTAAGCTGAAATGACAGCAGACTGCACCATGATGTTAAAGGTGTCCTGTTCCAGCAGTGTGAAAGGTGATATAGACACAACATGACTGAAATTGGTTCACTTTACACTTAAGCCTTCCCATGCAACTTCCACCCTACCTCCTTGTGCATACACGATTCATCCCTTACATAACCAAGTAATATCATACACACTCCTCCTGCCTTATTCTGTGCACAAAACAGATGGCAACTGAGGTAAGTCTGTACCACAGCTGTGACTTATCTGTAAAGCCTCAGCTCTTTTTTTTTTTTTAAACTAGAATGGTAGAATTTAAAGGAACTCCAACACAAGTAAATTTGCTGTTACAACAATGCTACATCTTGCACAATGATTTGACATCCAGTAGGTTACAGCGATGAGAAATTTCAAAAGCAGTTAACAGCTGTGAGTCATTTTCTGGATGTCCAGCTTGACATTTAGGTCCTGATTTTTCAGAAACATTAAGAATTTAGCTTTGCCTGAAAACAAATGAGACACTGAAATTATGAAGCACTTGCAAAAAAAAAATCAGAAAATCAGTCTCGGTATCTTAGGCTTGGCCAGCAAGCATCACAGCAAATAAAATCAGTGGTCATTTCCTAAGTTCTGTTCTTAGTCCCTTTGTGCTTTGTTTTTCATTTGCAAAACAAGATTATTTCAGTGTATAAAAAAATTGGTGGAGCATCTGAATTCCTCAGATTCTACTGCCTATTAGTTTAGCCCAAGCACAAGTAAAATATTTTCTGCTAGGAACATAGCTTGGATGGTGCCCTGCAAAAAAGTCACTGCCACACATTCAAGAGTGGCCATATTTAACAACAACACATAACATTAAAAAGTTGCCTTATCCACCAAGTGGCATTCATCCCATGCATGGATTATTCAAGATTAAGAACTGAAAATGCACAAGAGGAAGAATTTTGGCTCCTGTCCCTTCAAGAGTCTAGCGATAACAGGTTTTATACCTAGGGAGAACTGTTTGAAGATGTGTTTATAATTATTCCCAAGCTTTGTACAGATCAAATGACTAATCCAGCTACCTGGTGTTAGAGGAATGAGGAAACCAACTCCCAGGAGCTCTCAGAAGTGTTCCTGCCACAATTTCTGTAACAGTTTAACTGAGCTTTGCTGCACATTTCACTTTAGAGTCCTGCAGATAACAGAAGTTTCTAAAGCTCATGCCCATTAAAGACCTACCACGTTGTTCTTGCATAGTTCAGTACTTAGAGAGTTACCTTTACGCAGAAAGACTTAAGCTTATTGACAATGAAAACGAATGGAAAAATAAAACAGTGCTTAAAATTGAGTAAACCTAATTTAATCAAACTTGAAATAAATCTAAGCGCAGTTAGAGTTAACACCTTCAGCTCTGAAGTGTTCAAATAAGAAAAAAATTAAAGATCCAAAAATCACAATCATATAGTCACATAGCTACTGCAAGCTGACAGTGCACTGCAGCAAAAAGCTTTGACAACAGAAGTTAATAAGAGTCATGGATATAAAGGCTCAAATTGGAGAGAAAGGCAACCAGTTCAGCAAGAAGTGTTGCTCTTCTCAGTGATGCTGCCCTTTACATTTGACTAAAACCATCAGGAGGCTAGATGTCTCCTGTCTTGGAAGAGTAAGGCAGAAGCGTTCATATTCCAGTCATCAAGCCCAGAATCAGCTCTAGTACCACTTTAAATAAATAGTTTTGAAAGGAAGGAAAGGATAATCACTTCTATAAGTTTCTCAACCTTCCCTCATTCTTGAGTCACCACACTCCTCTCCCAGTCTTACCTATTTTCTTTTTCTGCTGTCGGCCTGCTGATTCAGTTATTGTTTCCTTCTTCTTTTCCACTGCCAAGTGAAAAGAAAGATATTCCATCACTTCTGCATAGGGATACCACCACCTCTTTTCCACACACCAAAGAAAACATTTTATTCCTTTCGGGAACAGGGGCACAAAAAGAAGCTAGGTATGACTAAGAACATATTCAGAATCAACAAGTTATAAACCACCAAGGCTGACTCCACTAAACACTTAAAAATAATTAAAAAATTCAAAACCCCGGATGAGATATCAGAATATTTAAAGGGTTAATTTTAAACTCTGTCAAGAGCCCATTACATTGTTAACTGAGCAGTCTGGGGACAATTTTGGCTCCGATGACCCCTGCTGATTTGTCATTAGTACTAGACAGTACTTTTGATTCAGCAAGTGTAATGAAAAGAGCTTTGTGGCAAGCTCTGCTCCTGATTATCTGCAGTGGGAAGCAGAATACAGGAAAGCCTGTGTTCTCGTACATCCCTTCTTCACAGGCAGGCATTCTCAGGGGAAATGCTGTCCAAGCAGTCGGCCACAGCCTCTCCATTCTTCAACTAATTAGTACTGAAGCATTTCCAGTATTTTAAAGTAGAAGTCTAAGCTCAAAGTTACTAAGACCCCAAATCAGACACTCACCAAGCATCTGCAACCAACTACCACTGCAGCAAAAAAGGCTCACATAAAGCCAGCATAGTGAACTTAGAACACAGTAAATGGGCTGCTCATCTGCAAATGCTCTTCTGCTGACAGCAAGAAGAGCTTTTCCAGAAAGTAAGAGACATTTTAATTTAAGACCTATAACAAGAGTACTATAAGAAGTGAGGATGATAAGGCGTGGCTACGGTCTAACAACAGATAGCAACCCTTTATTTACTCTAAACTCTGTGCATCTGTACCATATCTACTCTGCCAATGAATAGACTTGGCTCATTGTTAGCTCACAGAACCAGCTTAAAGACCTGAGCGTTAGGACTCTTCTCCCATGGGAAGTACTAGCTGAGCACAGATGTAGCCTTGATTTCAAAGCACAAGTGAAATAAAGAGAGCCAGCCTTTAAAGTCACACAAGGATTTGTAGTGCTGGCTTCTGAAATGCCTGTGATATGTGAGTCAGTCACAACTGCTAAGAAAACCACACTAGCCCAGACAAGATACCTAAACATCATCTCTTCCATGGTAATGCAGTAAGACACAATTGTTTTTTCCAAAGAACAAGCACACCTCTGATGGGCAGGCTAGCACAAGGGGAAAACACAGGGAAGTCTGCTCAGAGGGAACGCTGGAGAGAGGTGCCAGATGACACAACACACCCAGTGCTCACAGAATGCTCTCTCCATAACCCTCCTTGTGCCAAATCCAGCTAGGGGATCCTGATAGTCCATCCCAACTCTAGTCCACATAACTCCATAGCCCCCAGCTCTAAACCCAACTGGGGAACACTGACTCTTTTCAGGCCTACCTATTGCTCCCAGCCCTAACAAGAGGGCTCCTCCAGACCCCACCTTCACTCTAGACAGCACTTATGCCAACCCTGAGGAACTCTACAGCCCTACTTCCCTTATGGTTCAAGCAGAACAAGTAACTGTCAGGCAGTCTTGCAAGCCTGACCATGGGAACATACATACATGACACAACACAGCAGCAATTCTAGATATAGCCTTCAGCCTTGCAAATTTACCACTACATTTACCCCAGAACACTTACTATAATCTCTGCAGCAGTCTCAGACAATGCTGTGCCTCTCAATAGAAAGGAGAGGACAGGAAGAGATGAAACTAAGGACTGTGAGTAACAATGTCTGCTCAAGCACACTATTTGGCCCATTTGTTTTTGCAAATCCTAAGGATTGCTAGGACTCTCATGGGAGAGCTTAAGATCTCAAATATGTTTTTTCCTGTTTCAGATGTATTAGATATAACAGCTGAAAGGTGTGGCTTAAGTGGTCTACTTTGCAAGTTGTCTGTAAGCCACCAGGTCCTCAGCCTGGGGTGGGAAGCAAAGCTGAATTTTTAGTGACCCCTTATTTGGTTTTACTTTTTTTTTTGTTGGGGGTGGGGAAATCAAACAAGGAGGGTAGAAACTAATTGAGATGCATGAACCTCACATCTCTCCCTTCACAGATTATAGCCTAGATACCAGGAGAGCTATAAAAACAAACTGCATTAAACTCTTACAGCAATCATTAAGCCCCAGAGATTAAGCCCTGCTAACTGCTTTCAGAGTTCCATGGCACAAACACACCAGGACGTTAACTCTACGTTTTCAGCTGGGTTTCAACTACTTTTCTAACTTGCTCCTCTGGGGCTAATCCAACCCTACACATTTTTGTCAGCCAAGTGGGATTAAAGTGAGGCAGGCAGAGATGCAATCCCCATCCGATACTGCTGTGATGACAAAAGCCCCTAATTTAGGAGCTGTGACACAAGCATGACTACACTTCAACTCTTCAGTTTACTTCGCCCAAGGGAAGGCTGGAATAAGCTAGGCTGGAAAGAGCACACTTTGATAATATTGTTCTCTCACACACTAAGAGCGCTGACATCATGGTGAAATATTTTTAAGGTAAAACCAGCTCAGGTTTGGCCCCAGTTGTTGTGTCCTGTCTCTTATTGCTGCAACTTGTGTAGGGTGCACACAGTTGAGTTTGAAAGGTCAGCTGAATTTCTCCTCTGCTCCTTGGCTTCTGATACAGACAGGTCCATTGAAACACTCCATGCTCAGACCCTCTCGTTTACCATTCCTCTTAATATCCGATGCATATCTTCTGACTGCTCACCCTCAGCTCCCTTTTCCCTTCCTCCCTTATCCTTTGTTCAACCCCTCCCAGGCCTCTCAGACCGCCTCTCTGTGGAAGTAATCTGGGTCTTTTTTTCCTAATCAATTCTATTTGTTTCCAGTTTACACTAGTATAATTTATTTTTGTATCAGCTGATAGCTCAGACCTTTCTATCACGGCTTTGTCTTTACCTATCCCCCACCATTAATCACGACTTTTAATCTTTACATATAATGCTTTCCTCTCATGGTATTCATTATTCAACCCTAGTTCTTTCTTACTACAGATCTCAAATTCTCCACTGCCCCTCAAAAGCAGAAACCGCACCTTTGAACTTATTTCAGGCATCTAAAAGAATCGACGTATACAGACACTGGCTACTTATGTTCAGAAAAAAAGATGTCAGTACTGATCTCTTACTTCCTCATATCCTCCATTAAGAGGAAGGGCAATTCAGACAATGCCACAGGTCTTTGTACTAACCTTCCCTCCAGCAAAAGACAAGAATTGAGGACAGAAATAAGTCCCCTCAGTATGGATTTGTGTAACCTGTAAAATTAGGCTCCTGTGAAACCCAAGCTGAAGAAAGTTCTCTCCCCTAGCAGAAGAGGCAGCAGGAATTTCTCAGCGCACAGGCAGCAGGAATTTCTCAGCGCACAGACTCTATTCAATTTGACATCTGCTAAGGTACGATATAATACGAGCAGCAAGACATGTGCTCTAGTGTCTGAAGAGTACTTACATTTCTTACTCTGTTTCTCCACTTCAGCCTTTAATCTCTTGTATTTGTCTGTTCGGTATACCAGCACCCAAGTTATACCTGAAACAAATACTCAGCAAGTAACTAGAGAAGTAAAGACCTCTTGCAATAATAGGGATACAAGTTCACAAATACATACGCAAAAAATACACGTCATGTCTACAAAACCACATTACAATACGGCAAAGGTACCACAGATCACCAGAAAGCTATATCGCTTTCCTTCAAATTCCCTTCTCAAGTTCCATGTAGCAAAGGTGCCTATAAAATAAATGTCTTTAGAACTTACCAGCTATCTTACTAAGTGCCACACATTTCCTCCGCTAGCACGCATCACATAATTTGCTTAGCAGACAGGTGTGAGAAAGATGGTGGGATGAAGATTAAGTAGCTGCTGTTGGTCACTGGTTGTTACATGGAGCTTTTCTCTGTCCTAGTACTGATCTGAGAGTCAGAAAAACATGTAGCAAAACCACTTGGTAATCTTAGACAAATCATTTATGCCCTGCTGTTTTGTGGGACTCATTCAGTTCCTTCATGGTCATATTTACCAGCTGTTGCTCACCTTAAAACCAGGAGTTCATTAAGGCAATAAACATCTTTGTGTTCTGCATTTTCATAGCACCTAATTAAGGCCCAAGGAATAATTCCCGCTCCTACCAGGACCTGCCCATTAGTAGTAGCACATTTTGAAAAGGCAAATAAAGATATTAGGCTAGAAAAGACGTCAAGAGATTCTCCAGTCTAACTCCTTGCACTCACACATGATCAAACTGAATTGTGCCACAAGTGCAGAACCAGTGGTTTGTGAGCTCCTACACAAAGCTTTTGGCCCTTTTTGTGGCTTTGGTTTGACAACAGGACTGTGTTACTGAGACCCAGGGATGACCAGCTGCAGAGAAGGGAACCACGTAGATGCTTCTGAGGTCAACACAGCTTTGTGCTGTGAAAGGCAACAGGTGTGTACACCATGTAACCCCAAATGCAATGCAGCAGGGCTCCTAAAAAGCAAGTATCATATTCCACCTGGGACTCTTCCTGCCCTTGAGCGCCCAAAGATGGAATCTTGCAGCTCTGGTATGAAGGAGATTTTGGGATATAACTCAGTGCCAGGAAGAGGAAGCAGCCTCTGACTTTGACTACCCCAAAAGGTATCTATCCAACCTGTCTTTAAAAAGCTGCACCTATTTAAAAAGCCTTTTCAACCAACCAATCTAAGTCACCTTCATTGCAAGTTCAGGTGATTTCTTCACATCCTTCCCACTAGAGCTACAGAAAACCACCAGTGTCCTCTTTCAGGCACACTGAAAACCGTTAGCCCATCCTCCCATAGCCTTCCTCCCTCTAGACCAAACAAGCCCAATCCCCACCACTTCGCATCAGAGGTCAGTTTTATTTGAGTTATTCACGGCTGTCCTCCGGGGTGCCTACACCCTGCCTACACCGGCCTCCAAGCACCAGGCCTCAGGTGGCCCTGAGTAACTGAACCTCGTTTTACACCCTCACTGTCCTGCCTTCTCTCCGACAAACGCTCTCCCTTCCGTTCCGCCCACCCTCCCCAGTGACCCCAATCCCGCCCTTTAACCCGCTCCCTCCCAGCGCTCAGGGGCGACGCGGCGCAGGCGAGGACCAGCAGCCTTCTGCCAGCCCCCCCTCAGACCCCCCCGAGCCGCTCCAGGCCCTCCCCACGCCTCCTGCGGACGGCGCCACTGGACCAGGACCGGCCCCAAGGCCTCCCCGCTCCGCCAGCGCCTAGCCGGGCCAGGCCCCA
>WAAD01012223.1:0-23856 GCA_013389945.1 Fregata magnificens | reverse complement strand
GCAGGGCTGGGGGCTGCGCGGGGCGTGGGCGGCCCCGGCCCGGCCGGGATGGTGGCGGCATCCCCCCTGCAAAATCCTCTCTCTCGTGGCTTTAATAAGCGCTTCCCCTCCGTCACCCTTTCACTTGCAGCGTCCCAGGGGGCTGCTCGCCCCGCGGCAGATCCGCAGGGTGCGTTGGGTGCGATGAAATTTGTGGGTTTTTTTTTTTGTTTTGTTTTTTAATGGTGTCGGTCGTGCATGGGGGTGCCCTTTTCTGGCCAACTTTGGGGTAGCAGGAGTGGAAATTCTGCAGTAAATGCTGACTCACAGCGGCAGAACGACCTCCTTGCTGCGCCCGGCAGGGATGGTCCTTGGCAGCGGCAGGTAGCAGCGGGGCGGAGGGCTGCGGGGCCAGCCGCGCTGGGGAGAGCCGCTCCGGCCCGGGTTAATGCGGGTTATGCGGGTTTTCTCTGGAGGGCTGCTACACCCAAACTGCAGTGCAGGGCAACTCGGGCAACGTTATGGCTTTTTCTTCTTTTTCAGTTATTTCATACCGTCGGTTTTTCTTTATTTGTTTAACCTGGGGTAGACTGCTTTCTATCCTAATATGAAAAGAAAAATATTTTTTTTTCCCCCTATTTAAGAGCAGTAAAACTAGATCCACAGCTGATCAGCCCTCCTATGCAGGGCAGCACAGGCGTTCTACCTACATTAAGAGGCATTTCAGAGACCATGATTAGATTTGGAAGTAGCAATACCTTTGAAATATTTCTTGCTAAGGAAACTGAATGTGGGCCATTACAGGAGGAAGACAGAGCCTTATATCTCTGGGTTGATTTGTGTTTGGAGGGGGACCCTTTCTCTCTTGAAAGGTGGCATAACCCAACTGCTGTACCTCAGCTGATAGTAACAGTGTTTTAAGAATATGTTTCTAAGTATTCTATCGATTCTTGGACTGCTGTTGCTACTGCAAAGGGGAAAAATCCAGATATAACAGGGGAGGGATGGTGAGAGAGGATGCAATCTCCTCCACTGGGAACCGAAGCTGGATTGTTCCTGCAGTACAGCTCCTGGTGACTCAAACACGCTGGGTTTGTCTGCTTTCTGATGCGTGGGTCTGCCTCTCTGTAGCTGTCCCAATAACATTGTGTCTGGCACTGCTGAACTGTTATGTCTCTGAACACTGTGTCTCTGGTCCACAAGGTAAAAGCAGTGATTACAGTATAATATGCCACAGTTGGTCTCAACTTCAAAGTGAAAATGCTTAGTAGCAGCAGGCTGCCTTAGGAAAAAAAAAGGGAAATGGTTCTTTCTAAGCAAAGGAGATGTACTAACTGGCTTTTCCTGTCTCTCAGCTTTGATTTTTCCCCCCCTCCAGTGACTGCTGGCTGCTAAAAACCTCTGTGCAGTGCTACCCGTTGAAGGGAATCCAGCAGATCAGTACAAAGTTTGTGGGAAAAGGCTGCAAGAAATATGCTGGCAAAAAAAAAGCTTGCTCAAGGAGAAGCAACAGGAGAAAAGGACCTGGGGCTGGTGCACACAGATCCTCAAATTCACTTTTGATGCAGCTGCAAGGCAGGGGTGCAATGGGGCTGTCCTCCACCTGGCTAGTGACAGTGCCCTGCGCTGGGTGATGCTGAGTGCCGCAGCACGCTCTGGGAAAGCAGCAGTGGGGCTGGTGCGGTTTGCTCAGCTAAGGGCTTGCCCACAGCTAAAATCCAGCCCAGGGGCTGCCGTTCTGGTGTGCTCGCTCTGGGTGAAAACAAAATGCTCCTAGAGGGAAAGCGAAGCAGGTACCTTTCCCACTGGGAAAGCGGCAAATCCATCCGACTTGCCTTCACACCAATTGAGGGTTGTTGTCATAACACACCCCTTTGGCAGCACACCAGCACAAAGATAACGGAGGGCATTTGCCTTCCAAGGGCCCCCCCAGCTCCTCCCTCTGCTGCTTTTGTTGAGTCTAAGATGGAGGAAAAAGGCTCTGTGGTCCCCCCATCCCTCTCAATGTACCAGGACAGTCAGGCCGTGGAAGGAAGGGATCCTGTTTGTAGCTTGCTGCAACTTGTGTCGCGTGGTATTCTGGGGAAGCTGGCATCTGAAGCGGCCAGCTCTTCCCCAAAGAGCTGGGGGGAGTGTTTGGCTGGTATTTCTTAAAGACAAATTGATGAGAACTCAAATTCAAAGGTTGACTGCTGTTCTCTAGTGAGCAAAAGAGACTTGAGCAACTTTTGGTACTCAAATAGGAGGTAGAAACCTGACCGTCGTCCTGTGTTTGGCTCTTAAAAGAAATCTGGACTGTGTTGGGAGCAAAACCAGGGAACCGCAGAGGTCCTGGGTAGGCTGCGATGCTGCAGCCCCTACGAGGGCAGTGGCAGCTGCATGGTGGCTGTTTTGTGTCGGCTCAGCTGGGACAGGCTCTTCACAAAAGTTTGCTGGGAGGCAGCATTTCTCCCACTGTCCCCTGAAATCCAAGCACTGTGCAGCCCAGGCAAAGCTTGCTGCAGTCTCCTGATGTGGGGGAGATGACATGGCATTAAGACCCCCTCCTGTGCCAGAGCCAGAGAGGACTGCAACCACCTCATTTCCTCAGAGGGATTCTCAAGGCTGGTTGTAGCATTTTCTTTCATCCTATATGCTTTCAAGTGCTCTGCTAAAGCTCTTGTTTCCTTCTTATACCCCTGGTCTTTGTGCTAGCAGCTTCTTTCTCCCTCCCTCCCACAAGAGATTCCTGACTACCAAGGACTGCAGCATGCAAGGCAGGCAGCCAGGCTGAGGGCTGGAGGAAAGTTCAGCAAACTGACTACTGGGATGAGCTGGAAAGTGTTGGGATACCTCCTTAAGCTATTCACGTGTCCTCACTTCAGCTTAGCTCCTGGAACCCTGCAGCTCTGCCGGCAGTGCTGGAGTGGCTTGCTCCCAGCAGCAGTGGAAGCATCTGGTGCTGGGGTGGTTGCAGGGGCGGGGAGAGCACTTCAAACTCAGGCTGCAGCATTAATTGCTTGTCCCCACATGCTGCAAAGCAAGGTGCCGACTGCTACTTTCCAACAGGAGGTTGTAAGAAAAGACAGATTTACAAAGGGCTGAATGCCTGCCTTGGCTGCCTGGCCCTCAAACTAGTGAGGGCTGAATATGGGTGTCACCGTGGTCCGGTGGCTGTGCTGTTTGGATCTTTAGTTAGCACGTAAAGTTGGAAATCTCTCTTTGAACATGCAGCCTGAGAGTTTCCAGACTGCAGAGCACCAAAATTGCAGTGTGTGTTCAGCCAGGTGTATTCTTCACTGTTAATCCATTAGGCACAATTGGCTTTAAACACCAAAACCACTGCTGGCTGCCTAGAGGAGTGAGCTAGCCAGAAGGCTGGTATTACCCAGCCAGGGTGGGACAGCCAGTATGTTGGTCCTCAGTGAAGCAGTGCCCCAGCTGCAGTGCATCTCTGCATAAGGCAGTTCCCTCTCCACGTGGGGCTCCTTGCATGACAGAACTGAGACCCCAACACTAGCAAGGGCTGAGGTCCACCACAGCAACCTGGGGCTCGCTGCCACTGTGTCACCACCTGCGTGCCAGGCAAAGAAGCCCAGGGGAGACTTGGCAGCAACCCAGGGGGGGAGTCATAGGAGGGGGACTAGCAGGGACTGCAGCAGTCCTGTCTTGGTTCAGCACCATTTCCTGGTGATGTTCTGTGGCTGGCAGGAGCCCTGAATCACAAGGTCTGACTTGTTAAACGCTGGTGTCAGTGTGCTAGAAACTTGTCAAACTTTCTAGTAGAACATCATTCTGTGCCAGCCCCTGATCAGACTGATACACAGGATGTTCTGATGGGGTCAGCCCTTTGCTGTTACTGATTGAATATGTGCGAGTTCATTATGGAGCCTGCTTACCATAGTCCTGTGGGCTCAGCCAGTTCCAGGCTATGGAGTTTGCAGTAGAGGCTCGAGAAAAATATCCTGCGTCTAAAACCAGTGGATTGGGAGGGATTGTGTTAGGGGGGTTGTTTTCTTCCCCATGCGTAATCTCTGTTCAGATTCTCTGTGTTTATGTGTGCCTGTTTATGCTCCAGCCCAGGACTGCTGATTACATGCGCAGTGTCCCAGAGTGAGTGAACAGAAACCTGGCTATCTCAGTCCGGGACTGGTTGGCCTGTGGCTCACAAAGGGAAAGGCAGGAACGGTGAACCTGCCTGGGAAAGCTCTGGGTGGAGGCCCAGGCTTTTGGTACGAGAATAGCAAGTTTCCAGTCCCAGTGCTGCCGTACGGATGTGCTCCATTAGGACTGGAAAGGATTGCGTGGGTCATCAGCTAGCTCTCTGCAGTTGCAGGCAGACATTTAATAGATGCTCTGGGACCCTTCCCAATTTGGTATCTGTTCTGTGTGTCACCCCAGTCCACCAAGCACTTCCTAATACTCTATAATTAACATAACCTTACAAAAAGAGACAAAATCCACAACTAGTGTGCTGCAGGACGTGAGCTGGAGAGGACAGCATTGCTACGGCTCCTGATTTCAAGGACCCAATTGAGTAAGTCCCCTGCGATGCCTGGAAAGGGAACCATGCTACAGGGGACATCAGAGAAATGCAACAAGTAATCCCAGTGGTCCCTGATGTGATCTTAGGGAAAATCGTGCCAGATCCTAAAACTGGATACTATTTTATCCACAACCATGTGATGAAGACACTCTGGCCAGGCTCCAGTGGATGCAAAGCTATCGACAGACCCTGCCAAGCCTGCTCACATCCAGATCCTACAGGAAGGGGGTCGTGGCAGTGATGCCTGTAGATACAACCTCTGGGCTTCTCTCCTTGGTGGGAGGTAGGACGTGACTGCTGCAGTTTGTCCTAGCTCCTGGATGTAGCATTTGCTGTGGGCCAAGGGCATTGCTCTGCTGGGGAGGACTGTCTCCACGGTGAGCAGCCTGCAGTGGTGGCAGGAGTCAGTGCCTCTCTTCCTTCCACACTGGAGCCCAGCATGTGCCTCTCCTGGTAGGTCTTGCTTCTGGCACAGCCCTTCTCCCTTTACCTGTTCCTGAGGGGACTGGCAGCTTCAGTATTTCTTCAGGGCTGGAATCACTTTATCTGGCATAAGTCACTTTTGCTAGGTGTCCAGTCTTGGGACAGACATCCTAGATGTCTGTCTAGACATCCTTGGGAGGATGGGAGGTCCTCCCTGCTGCTATATTGGGAGTGTAGTGAGCAGCTCGGTGTAGACATCCCTCTGCAGTGCCAGGCTCCCTGGGGATGGATGGAGTGCTCTGAGCGAGTGGGTTTTGGCATATCCACATGCACAAGGCGTATGGATTCCTCCTAGCCCAGGACAGGCCTTAACAGCCAAGGCACAGAAGTGCCTGTACTGCCCTATCTGCTACAGCAAACCTGGGGCTGAAAGCATCAGTTGTGTCCTGCCTGGTACCATTGCGTGGTGGTTAATTGTAGCACTGCCCATCAGCTTTCTCTCTAATACCCATCTGAAGTTGTAATTCACTGGCTGATCAGGGCTGCCCAAGAGGGATTGTGGGATAATCTGCATAATAATACTGGGGAATTAGTCAACTCCTGAAGAATATCTGAGCAGCTGGCTATAGGCCATGAGTGAATATAAATTAAATATGTAATGTAATTAATATCTTTCAAATAAATGTCAGGGGTAGGCCTCCGAACACCCATCTGTTGAGTTTCTTCCCATGTGTACCACCTCTCTCCTTTTGGGAAAACATGCTAGAGTTCTTCCCCAGGTGCCTTCTGCGTCTTCCCCTCCCGGCAGAATAAAGCTGTACTTCCTTAAACACTGGTTATTTGTGTGCTTGGTTCAGAGGAGGAATCCTGCAAGGGGAGCTGCAGCCGCTTCTGTGCAGGAACATCATCTCTCTGAGCTCCCTTTTTGCACTGTGGTGTGCAGATACCTCCCTCTCAACTGTCTGTGTGTGGTGTGGGTTGGTTTGCACAGCTTTCCCAGGCAGCAGCTCAAGCACAAAGCCTGGCGGGGTGCAGCTCAGTGGGTCGCAGCCAGCTTGCTTGAACCTGGACCTGAGTTCCCCTCGCTGTAGCATGTGGAAAGTCATGAATGATGGCAGAGAGGCTGGGGCTCGCTGTCTGTATGCTTGGAAAGTCCTGCATCGGTTTCATGTGGCTCACATGGGAAAGGTCCGCTTGGCAACCATAGAGGCTCAGAGGCTGCTGTGTCTTGTCTATATTTAGTTCTAAACAAGTTCTGGAGGAGGGGAAGGCTTTTGCTTGAGAAAGCATCTTGTTGCCGGGAGTGCACTGCAGCTGAATCACCATCAGTGTTCTCTTTGGGTCGTGGTGAGGTGTGCATGGGCAATGTAGATCTGGGGAAGGGGCTGAGCAGAGGCAAGAAGCCATGTCATGCCTCTCATCTTCCTGCAGATGCAATGTGTCATGCAGGGCAGAGCTAGGGATGGGGCTCAAATCTCAGAATTTCTGTATTGGGATTCATCTATAGCATCATGTCATCTTCCTCAAGTCACCATCCATTTGCCTCTGCAGTCCTGGGCTTCTCAGGGAAGAAACAATTGTTGTCTTCACCCTTGGGAGACGTAGTTGCTGGTAGGAGCCAGGCAGTTAGGAGTTGGCAAAGGAAGGAATCGGAGCCCAGGTTGTCCCTTCAAGTGGGTGCTGAGTGCATGTGTCAGCACTATGCGTCCCCTGAGATACCGTGCATCCAGGCTGGTTGCAGCCTGGCATGGTACTTTGCAGTCATACTTTGGTCTTGGTCTTTCTGGGCATCTGCAGACCTCCCCAGAGCCTAACCACTATCAATTCCAGTTATTAGTGACTTTTTCACACTTCTGATTAACATCAGTCACACGTATGTATGCAGTGCTGGTTTGGGAGGAGGGGGTTTAAGCAGGGGACATGCGTCATTCATTTGGAGGGACGCTTCCTGAGGATGGGAGTTTCTGTTCCCACTGCATAGGGGAATTTGTAACCTCTGTGTTTCTGGTTTTTCTTCCTCCTTGACATAGGGTGTTTATCGACCAAGGGGAAAAACTGCCTGTCTAGCTGTAGGAGGTATTCAGCCTGGCATCTGGGAATGCCCCTCAGAAACCATTCTTGTTTCCATCACAAGTGATTGTGGGGAAAGGAAAAGCCTTCTTCACTTAGACCTGAGGTGGGCGTTATTTCTTACTAGCCCCAAAGAGGAAGCTGCAGGAGTTCTCACTGGGGTTTGCTGCCCCGCTAAGGCAAGCTGAACGCAGCCCTCAGGTTGGAGGAACATGCCATGTCCCCCGCTGTCCCTATGTCCCACTGCAGTTATGCAGGTATCATGTGCGAGCAGTGCCCTGGCCCACAGCTGCCTTCTGCGGGACCAAAGTGACACATTTACTTCTTCCCAGAGCCCAGAGGTGACATCCCTGCTCACCTGGGCGACATGGTATACTGGACCTGAGCTCTGTCCTGAGGGCAGGATGTCCTTGTGATCATCTTTCTCTACCACTTCTGATAGCTCTCCAAAGCCCACCAGAGAAAAGGGAAGAGTCTGTAGCATCTGCCTGGATGCTTTTGCAAGAGGCACTTGCCAGCCCGGAGCACTGGATGGTAAATGCATCTGGGATACACTCTGATCCTCGTCCTGGGCCCCTGTGGGAGGATGTACGTTCCTGTCTCTAGCTGCCGAGGGCTACTTTCTCCTTGGGTTTTTCTCACCATCAGATGTCTTGAGTTGTGGAGTGTGGAACAGGAGGATGATTTTCAGAGCTGATGGGGACTTTTTTCCCCACTTTCCAGCCTCAGTAGACAAGGGTTTAGTGTGCATAAGGCAGAAGAAAGACTGGCTGGAACTGTCTGATGCCCTGAAATGGTTTTATTGTCCATCCATGTGCTGAAGTCCAAGGGGAGAATGTGAGTGCAACTTTGTGTTGCTTTCACTGATCCAAAGTAAAGGAGCCCTGCTCCTTCCCCCAGGCTGGGGAAGGCAGTTTCTGGTGCAGATCTGTATGGAGCCTGCTGATCTGCAGGCTGGGGATCTGCCCAGGTGGCTAAGCTCGAAGGTAGTTTATTCCTAATTGCAAAGGGCCTGGGCAGTTTGTTGTCCTCGGCAGCTGTGGCCAAGACTGAACTCTGCTGTGCAAAATCTCCTCGCTGCATGGGCAGCATGGAAAGGCAGCAGCGTCCAGGGTAGAGAGCAAGGGAGGAAAAGTGGAGGAGAGGCACTGTGCACACCTTGTTTTTGCAAAACCTATGGGATACAGCTGGATAAGCAATAGGGCTGATGCAGGCTGGAGAAGAATGTGGAGAGTGGGAAAACAGAGGAAATGGAGAATGGGCTCCGGCTTTCTGTTTGCACGTGCCGAAGGGCGAGTGACTGGCACTGACTTGCAGTGCTTTGTTCTGGGTGGTAGGAGCTTGCTGCAGGGCAGGGCTGCCGCCGTGGCTTGGGAAGCACAACTTCCTAGCCGTGAGAGGCAGGAGAAGAAGGTGTGATGCTCAGGGAGACCCCATCCCTGACCCAAAACCCAAACTTGTGCCCAGGACTGCAAGGACTGCTGTCGGGCAGCCCGAGCCGGTTTGCTCTGCAGCAGTGCTGTGTGTGGATGCTCTCTAGCCGGGCTGGGGCTGACTCACAGCACAGTGGTCACAGCCAAGTCAGGTCAGCCTGGCCTGGAGGGGAAGAGACGGTCTCTGGGGACAGGAATGCCGTCAAATCTTCCAGCTTCTCAGGCAAACAGCCTTGCCCTCTGCCTGCTGGGGTGACCTCCTCTGCCAGGCATGCCTTCCCCTCCCTGTTCCCTTTCACCACTGCTGTCTTCAGCTCTGCATCTGGAGGTTGCCAGCCAGGTACAGAGCAGATGGTTGAGCCAGTGGGGAGGTGGTAGCATGGAAAGAGCCACAGGCAGGCTGGGGGAGGCAGGCTGGGGAAGGCAGGCTGGGGCAAGCAGACCTCTCTTTGCAAAGCAGAGCGCTCAGTGGAGAGTATTTGTGGTAACTGAGGCCAGGAGCAGCTCAGCTGGGCATCTGCAGCAAGCATGATTCACAGGAGGTAAAGCAGCTCAGTTTGGCACTAGGAGCACCCCCTTCTCCTTAAACAGTGGATGCCGCAGGGCAGGAGTGGGGCTGACGTGCAGGGCTCCTGCAGGCAGCAGAGCACTCCCCCGCTGGCCTGACCTTGGCTCTTGCTGGTGGGGGCAGGCGTGCCGGCTGCCGGTTAGTGATGCAGTTAACACCGCTGTGTTGCGCAGTGGCCAAGGACTTGTATGACTAAGGAGAAGGGACTGAAGCAGGCTTTGGGATTTGTCCCCCAAGCTGTGCTCCGATTCGTGTCGTGATGGTGGAGGTCTGGCATGACCCTTGGCCATGCAGCCGGTGCCTGCTGCGGTGCCAGCAGAGAGTCAATGCCAGCCGCTGGCACCCAGCCTGCTCCGCGCGATGTGCAAGGTGCCAGTTCTTGTGCCAGCAGTGCTCGTGGGGATCTTGCACCGGCAGCCAGAGCCACGTGGCTCTTCAGCTGCTGGCTCTGCAGTGCCCTTAGCCTTGCTGTGCCAAGAGGCACCAGGTATGTGCTCATGACTGCTCCTCCAAGCCCTGGCAGCTGTGGCAGAGATCCCTGATAAAGTCCCAGAGCTCTCCTTTTGGTGTCTTTTCATCCTGGACTTTATTTAGGGTATGAAAACAACCTGGCTCTCCCTCTCTGAGGACTCTCTCCCTCCCTGCCCATGCAGTGGTGGAGTTTCTGGGCTGGACCAGGACTGGGGGAACCAAGTCACTGAGGCTGCCTCCCAGGGAGGAGGCTCAACCCTGGTGCCACACACAGCTCTGCTCCCTGGGGAGCTGCTGGGTAGGCTGGAGCTGGGTCCGGGGGTCCTGAGGGTGCAGCTGAACCCAGGCAGCAGCTGACTGGTTTCCTGCTGCAGTTTTTGCCCAGAATAGGAGCTGTGGGCAGGCCATAGGGACGGAGGAGAGGGAGGCAGGGAGCAAGCTTGGTGCTGCTTTCACACTGAAGGGCCCCACGGTGATGCCCCTAGAGCACTTTTCCCTCAATGGCTTTGGGCTGTACCTTTGAGGGGACCATGAACTCTTGGCTGGAGGTCCAGCAAGCAGTGCCCCATGCACCCAGGAATGGCTGTTACCTGGGGTCATCCTCCCTGCACAGCTCAGACACCACTTGCCGCTGACTTGCCTCCTTTGCTGTTCCTTTCCCAGTCCTCGGTATGCTCCAAGATCGTCCAGCTGCTGGGCCAGAACGAGGTGGACTACCGCCAGAAGCAGGTGGTGATCGTGAGCCAAGACAGCTTCTACCGGGTCCTCACCTCAGAGCAGAAATCCAAAGCGCTCAAAGGCCAGTTCAATTTTGACCACCCAGGTGAATGGAGAACAGCACCAGGCTCTGCTGTGCGGTGTGGGGGCAAGGGCTGGAGCGGGACCCCCTGCTCCACCAGCAAAGAGCCTTGCATGGACACTGGGACTCTGTCTCTGCATGGGGCAGGAGTGGGTGGCTTAGTTAAGCTCTTCTGGAGCCGGGTGCATCCCTGGCAGGGTGGCTGGGGGTCACCTGTGTCCACTGCAGTACAACCTCTGCCTCTCTTGGGAAAGAAACTGCCTCTGGGCTGGGGTGTTTGGGATGAGAAAGGGCAGGTTGTGAACCTTCAACCTCCTTAAGATGCTCCTCTTCTCCCTGGAAAAACATCCCCCAGTTTGAAAACCATTCAGCTGGGTTGGGACCAGGGAGATCTGGCCTGGCACAGCCCCTTGGAGCCAGAAGCTCCGTGTCCCTCCTTCAAGGAGGGAACCGTCTGTGCAGCTGCTCTGCAAACCCCTCCACCAAGGGGGCTGTGTCCTGTTGCTACAACAGGGGCTCTTTGAACTATCTCCGGGCTTGGTGTGGAAATTTCAGAGCCACTGTCCCTTCGTCCCCACAAGGACAATGGCTGGAGGCAGCGAGCACTGAGCAAACAGAGCCCTGTCTGTCCGGCAGCTAGAGGCTTAAACACTGCTCCAGTCTCTCTGAGGGCTGGAGCCCCGGAGGAGGTGCCTTCCTGAGCCCAGGCTGTTAGCGCTGCCATACAAGGACGGTATTGATCTCTGCGGGCCAGATCCCTGGCTGGTGCAAAGCAGTGAAGCCTCAGGGGCTCTGGGAAGGCTGGGCCCATGGGGGCACGCAGGGCTTTCCTCCCAAGTCTGTGCGTCTGTCTGTCCCCAGTATGGGGTGCCAGTGGCTCTGACTAAGTTAAGCTCAGTGTCTGGTGGGTGGAAGAGGTTGCAAAGCTGCCTCGGGTAATGTTTCCTCTCTCCTCAGATGCCTTTGACAACGAGCTGATCGTGAAAACGCTCAAAGAGATCACAGAAGGGAAGACGGTCCAGATTCCTGTCTATGACTTTGTGTCCCACTCCAGGTCTAACATCTGCCCCTGCCTTGCTGTGCATCTGCTAATGCCCTGCGGCGCAGCACACAGCCTTGCCAGCCCAAACTGCTTGCCCCTCTACTTGTGCCTGCTCTTAGGCACCTAACGTGCCAACCGAAGGTTTCAATGCTAACTACTCCAAACCCCTTGGTTAGAGGATCCAGGGCAGGTACAGGTGCACTCTGAGGGTCTGGAAAGCTGCGCAGCCATGCAGTTGCATCCAGCAACATGCAGGCATCAGTGGAGGGGGGTTATGGCCCCCCTTTTCTTCACCCATCCACACTTCCTCTCCCCATAAACTCTGTGTTTGCAGGTTTAACAAGTATTCCAGACTCAAACAGCCTGGCATGGCCAGAAAAGGAGGAGGATGACAGTTCTTGCTCCTGTAACTCTTCCCTTGCATGTGTTCAGCTTGTTTTTGCATGCCTGTGTTGGTCGTCGATGGTGTGACCCTGCTCCATTTCCCACAAAAGCACTGTAGTGTCAGGGGAGTGCTGCCTGGTTCCCAGGGCAGCAGAGCTGGCCCTTGCAGGTTCCTGTGGGTCAAGCCCCATGCATAGGCTTTCTGGGCTTTACGGCTTGGCACATAACACTTGCAAGCAGCAGCTGGCTGAGATGGGGGGAGAAGGGCTAGTCTGCTTCCTGCTCTGCTGTTTGTCCTTCTAGGAAGCGTACGTATGCCTTGGATTCCCTTCACCATGGTGGGGTAGGTCTGCCCTCTCCTCAGTTGCTCCCCTGGTGCAAGAGTGATGTCCCAGGGTTGGAGCAGTGCCTAGGAGCACCACTGTTTCCCCCTACCTCTCTTAGCTTGTTTCTCCCCACTAGCATATTTTGACTCTCCTTCCCTTTGCTAGGAAAGAGGAGACGGTGACTGTCTACCCTGCCGACGTGGTACTCTTCGAAGGCATCCTGGCCTTCTACAGCCAGGAGGTGCGGGATCTCTTCCGCATGAAGCTCTTCGTGGACACAGATGCAGACACCCGGCTGTCCCGCAGAGGTGAGGCCTGAACATGCCTTGTGCAGCAGGGACAGAAATGTCACTTAACTGCTCTGGGCAGCTGGTTGCAGAGGCAGGTGACAGTGACTGGAGCAGAACTGGAATTGGCACAAAGCTGTGCTGCTGCTAGCAAAGAGCCAGGGAGCTTTTCCTCCCCAGGGCAGCATGTCACGCAGGGCAGCTTATGGCAGTGGGGAGCACCTTGCTCCATGTCTCTTAGGATTCAGTGGGATTTTTTGCTGCCTTGTCTGGGATTCCTCCTTTGCATGCATGCAGCAGTGTGACTACTGGGTGTGCTGTGTCCTCACATGGCCCTGTGGCACCAGCCCTGTGCCATCAGCTGAATGGCAGCTACTACCGGTCAGCAGGTACCAGCAGGGAAGGGTGCAGTGGGCACAGCAAAGCAGCCTGACAGCTCAATCAGAAGGCAGTACCTGGTGGATCTGCTCAAGACCTGGCGTATGGGTGTGCTCTGAGGATGGCATTTGGGTGTGAGGGTGTCCATCGTGGATGATGCAGATAGGGAGTTTGGTTTTACATCTTGGTTTGTGCAAGCACAGCCAGCGCAGCGTGGAGCCTCTTTGTGGTACTTGGCACTGGGGTGATGGCTTTGCAGGCAAAGAACCCTAGAAACCAGAATATCCCTCTCTAAGACTCCCCATGTCCAGCTGGCTTGACTGTGGGTTGCGAGCTGACATAGGAGGGACTCTAGCTCTGCAGGGTCTCCATGGTTTGAGATGCAGTTCATTTCAAAGCAGCCTTTAGTAGCAGGGTCACTGATGTGGCACCTGAGTCTCCTAGATAACTAAGAGAGCATTTCGGAACTCTTGGGGCAGAATTCAGTTCTGTCTGAGCTGTCCCTACCCCTGGCTGGCTCTGACAGCCTCCACAGGGTGTCTGGGGATGCAAAAGATGACTTAGAGGAGACGTCCCATCCAGTCCTCTGTGCTGTGACGAGAGGAGCGTGTCTCTGTGTGTCAGCCTGGGACTGCTTGTGTGCATGGGACTGTTTCACTCTGTGACGGAACTGGTCTTGCCTGCCCTCCTGCAGTCAGACATATAGAGCCTCCTCCGCTGTCATCAGTGCCGATTAAAAGCTCCTTTTTACGCATTCTTCTTGACCCTGCCCACTGTTCTTGCATGACTCATCTAGGGAGGTGACAGCATAGTCATTGCAGGGAGACGTATTAGCAGGTCACAGATACGCATCTGCAAGATCTCTCAATGTGAGCCTTATCCCTTAAGCACACTGCTGTGCAGGAACTTGGGTTCACACCCAGCCATGGGGTAGCACACATTTTTGGCAGTGCCCTGTATCAGCTCTCCAAAGGCAAGGCGTTGCCTTGTGCATTTGCAGTGCCACATGACCGTGTGTGCATCCCAATTATACTCTGGAGTGTGTGGTTCAGTCACTTTGGACTTGGTACATAAGTCTGAGCTCAGGGCTTGAGAACTGGTTGAGATCCCATTGACTAAGAACTGAGACCATCCAGCTGCCGACCACAATACAGAGCTAAACCCTGTTGTGCTGCAGCTGTTGGATGGGGTCCTGAGCCATGTGGGCCCAGGCCATTCTTGGGGTATTTCTCCCACCCACCATCAATCACTAAAGCCTTGCAAAGGGGCAGCTAGGCTGGTTGAGGTGCTGGTGTCTCCTACTTAGGGCAACTCCTCGGCCTCCTGATAGGGAACTCACCATTGGGCAGTTTCCTGGCCTGCCATCAGCAGTTGGTAGGACCACTGCAGCAGCAAATCTGTTTACTATATGTCTCCCTGGCATTTCTGGGAAAGGAGAGCCTTCATGTGAGGTGCTGAAGGTATAATCATGTCCCTGAAACATAGCTGGAGGCAGCTTGTAGCAAAAGTTGGGATCTTGCATTGCGACATGCCTCTGAGTCATCTTGCTCTCCCAGAAGTCCTGAAGAGTTGCAGCAATGGGCTTTTCAGCTGGGCAGCAGTGGGAGATGAGGTTCCTGGAAATGTAGCTGACAGCTCAGTTAATCAGCAGCACTGGGGTTCAGTATGTGCAACTCATACTGTCCTCATCTCGGCAGCTCTCCCAAGAAAAACGCTGCTACCAGAGCACAAGGGGCAAGGTCTGTCAGGTGCCTCAAACAGCCCGAGCCATGCAAAGCTGATTCTGGCTGAGGTCTCTCATTGCCCTGTCCTTGGCCAGCTTCTGTAAAGCAAAGACCAAGTCAGGTGTCACATGCATGTTTCGGGCCTGATTTGAGTGATGTCTGCCTTCTGGCTCTGGATGGGTGCTGATCTGTCCTTGTGACATTTGCCTGCCCTGCAAGTAGAGGGTAATACCTCCAGACAGGGTGCATGGGTTGCTGGGACCCATTGCTTTGGGGCCAGGTACAAGACAGTGGGTGCTTGACTTGTGTTTGTGTGGGGGGCAATTGCCCTGCTGTGGTCTGCCCTGGGAGTGGGCAGGAGAGTTTTGCCCTGTCAGGACCAGCCCCTGCAGCCTGGGCACTTGCCCTGTGCAGCTTGCAGGCCTGCCACATGCCATCCCAGGCCGGGTGTGCTGCAAATACACCCTCACTGTGCTCCTTCTCTGCCCCAGAGCAGCCAACAAACAGGGTGTGGGACCTGGGAAACAAAAGTCTCTCTGTTTTATTTTCCTTGCCTGTTTTTCTGTATTGTTTGAGCTGAGGCTTGCTCCCGCTCTCTGGAGAAGGCAAGGAGCTGGCTAGAGTAGCCTGGGCTGGGCTGAGCCATTCCTGGAGCAGGCAGGGAGCTGGCACATGTCCTGCTGCCAGCCCTTTCTTCCCCCCATCACCTCCCCTGTGTGGGGCTGCAAAAGGGCATGCTGCAAAGCTTCTGGCTGAGGGCAAACAGAGCCATGGGGACGGTGCCAAACCAGCACTGGGAGAACAGCACTGTCCTGGCCCTGCAAGCACATGGGCACTGGCTGCCGAGCAGGTCACGCAGGCTGGCAGTGCCATGCCTCGGCTCTGCTTGGCACGTGGAGAAGGCTCGCTCCGAATCCAGTGCCAGGCACTAGCGTGCTGGGGAGAAGCCAGCCAGCCCCTTGGGGAGAGCCAAGAGCTGTCTGCTCAGCCACAGTGCTGTTTTGGCTCTTACCCGTGGTTTGGATTCCTGCTGAACTGGGGCACTTTTCCACGCTGAAGTGGCTTCAGACTGGAGATGGCAGTGGCCCAAATGCCTCATGCAAACAGGTTGTAAGGCCCAAATGGCAGAACAAGCAGGAGGCCAGCTTGCTCTCCTGCCTCCTGGCTTCCTCCTGAGCTGATCTCCTCCAAGCACCCCCTCAGCCTCTGGTTGTGGGAGCCTGCTTTGCCCTCCCATTCCACTCAGCTGGGGACAGCACAAGGAGCCTGGCAGAGCTGGGTAGGTGGGTGAGTTTTACTCTCCTCACCTCTCCAGACCTGAGTTAAACTGCACCTTAATGTGTGTATGGGTAAACCCCACTGCTTTTGTATGCTTTGGACACCTCTTCGCTGGGATGACTGAGAGAATGTCCCATCCTTAGGCCAAGGGCAGGGCAGAGTGACAGGAGGGATGCAAGGGCTGAGGCTGGGGAACAGTCAGGACTGGGGTGGCACTGATTACAGCTGGAGTGTGCTTGCAGAGCTGAGGAGGGAGGGAGGCCAAGAAAAGCCCTTGGTCAGGTCAACCAGCCCTTGGCTCCTGGGAAGGCTTGGAAGTAGGTTAAAAGCATGTAGCTGGGCTGGGGTGTGCTCGGACATGTGGGCAGCAGCTTCCAGGAACAGAGACCTCAGGCAAAATACCTGGGTGGTTGGCCAAAGGCTGTACTGAAGGGAAGGGGGATGGAGCGATTCTGTCTCAGCTCCTGACTGTGCCTTACATCTTCCCCGCAGTGCTACGAGACATCAGTGAGCGAGGCAGGGACCTCGAGCAGATTTTATCTCAGTACATCACCTTCGTCAAGCCTGCCTTCGAGGAGTTCTGTTTGCCAGTAAGTAAGGGGAGTGACACCCATGGGAGTCTGCCAAAAATGCCTCGTGCCCTGCCCAGCTCCTCAGACAGGGGCATTTTGTGCCCCAGAGTTCAGGTCAGCCTGTGTTGCTTTGCTCCTCCCTGCAGGCACTGGCAAAAATGGGGGTGCCAGTACTGGCCGGGGCAGGGCGAGATGGGGACTGTTTATACAGCCTCTGCCTTCCCGGTGAGATCACCCTCCCCTGTGGGAAGGCCGACATGGCAAGAGAAACCCCTCCCTGCACAGGGTCTGACAAGCCAACACCAGGCAGCTTGGCAGATGCCAGCCCAGGAAGGACGATCCTTGGCTGCATCTAGCTGGGGAAGGGGAGATCCCTGCCCCCAGGCAGTGTCCGCTGTGTCTGCCTCCTGTTCTGGGCTTTCCTGCCTGCCCTTTTCACCCTGCAGTGCTGCTGGCTTATTGCTGCCTGGATGCTTGGGAGAGCAGGTGAGCTGCATCCTTTGCTCTGTGCTGTGGGATGTGGCCTTGCAGGTTGCATTTCCTGGCTGGTGAGAGGCCAAGGTGTAGAGCAGCCAGACCTCGCTCGGGCCCAGGGTTGCAAGGTCTTCCTGGAGAAAGGAAGCTATTTTGGGAGCTGATAACTGAGGCAAGGCTCCCTAGCAGACAGGGATGTTGCGTGTGGGAGACCACTGCAGTCCTGCAGAACTTGCAGGTGAAATAGCATGTTTACAGGACTAGCCATTGCACACCTCTCCTGGCTGTCGTGGAGAGGAGCCTGTGCCTCAGTTCTCAAGGCTTTTCAAGCAGATGTGGTAGTTATATGAGGAATTTCTTCTTATTCTGGAGGAACTGAGCCAGCAGAGTCCTGCAACCTGGGAACTGCTGGCCAGCACCACAGGCAGGATTGAACCTGTGCCTCCAACCTCAGGAACATCTCTGTGCCTGTTTGTGGCCAGCTCTGCCCCTTCCCATAAGAAGGGCTGATTCTTTCTGTACTACAAGATCTTTTCCTGGCTCCTGGGCAGCACCCTTTTCTCTGTCTCACTCAGTTGTGGTTCTGGGGACCAAGGTCCAATTCCAGTGTAATCCCAGAAAGGCTTTTCCTGAGAGGCAGGTCCACCTTGGTGGCTCCCCTCCTCGCAAGTCCCCAGCAAGGTAAATCCACAGCTTTGCAAAGTAGCAGATGCTGTATCAGTCTCTTCTGTTGAAGAGTCTGTAGGAGGATGAAATGTGAAACAAGGAGGGCAGAAAACAACTGCTTTGTCCCTACCCACCAGCTTTGCAGTGGTCTGATCCCAATTCTAACCTGGTGGTGAGCTCAGCTGCAGAGCAATTGCATGTGGATGTCAAGCAGGCTCAGCACCCACTGTTGCTGTTACTCGATTCCTAAACCAGCTCTGGGCCAGGTGGTCCAGCACTGAAATAGTCCAGCATGTCCTGGTGATTTTTTGATATGGGTGGAAGCACCTGGAGGTGTCAGATGACACCCTTCATGCAGTGGGCTGGCTTGTTTACTGATGGTAGAGCTTGGCTGTCAGGAAGTTGATGAGCTGTAAAAGCTGACACAAGTAGGGGAGGAAGCTGAGACTGGCACCTGCAGGTGAAAATAGGTCAGGACTGGTGTCCTGGATCAGACCTCTTTTGCAAGTGATGCTGGTAGAAAATTCTCCCCACATCCCGAGCAGATCAAGTGGCTGTGCCCTGCATGTCCACACAGCCCAGGCATGCCAACTCTTGCTTTTGTACCAAGTCTGGCTGGATTCAGGGGGGAGGTTGTTCCCAAAAGCATCAGCTGCTGGAGTCTTGTGAGCATGAGGCTTTTCAATTTCAGGTTTTGTTAGGGTGCTTCTTACTGCCTCTTACTGGAATGTGTATGAGCCCATGAAAATGGAGTCAAGGTGCAAAGCATGGCCCTCAAAACACAGAGCAGACGACAAATAAGAGCATCCAAAATGTATTATCAGCGTCAGGACATACCTCCCAGCGGGTTTGGCAAGGGGAGGGGAAGGACCTGCCCCAGGAAGCAGGGACAATGCCCCAGCCTGGTGGGTCTCCACTTTCTCCATAATGCAGTGCTCTCTCTCTTCCCAGACCAAGAAGTATGCTGACGTGATCATTCCCAGAGGAGCAGATAATGAAGGTGAGTGGACACAGACCCTGCTGTTATGTCCTGGCAGCTGTCTTTGGGCTGTTGCTATTGTGGCAGAGTCAGGTGGGAGGTAGCAGGACCTGCCACAGATGACTCAGGCCACTGCCACCCAAGAGAGTGCTGTTGCCACACACACGCTGAGATGAGCCTCTCCTCTTTGCTCCTGCCTGGAACATTAGTGACTGGGAGTTTGTGCTCCTCTGATCAAGCCTGGGAGTCCATCTATGTGCAGTGCCTCCAGGCAAATTCCTGGTTCATCCCACACAAAGGGAAATGTGCTTCTCCAAGGCCAGATGTGCAGCTGGGACGGGCAGGTCTCCACCTGACTGGAATCAGCCTGACCATACTGGCTTGAGTGCCGGGCTCACCCAGGGCAGAGGGATGAAGTCCCAGCGTGGCAGTTCCTCCCCGCAGGGTTGCAGTTCCCCACCATGTGATAGGAGGGGATAGGAGCAGGGGAGACAGCTGGGTCATCGTCTCTGACTTGGCTCTAGTTTATTTACAGTGATCCTAATGCAATCTCTCCCCCATGTCTTTCCCTCCCTTTTGCTCACAGTGGCCATAAACCTGATAGTGCAGCACATCCAGGACATTCTTAATGGAGGACTCAGCAAACGCCAGAGCAACGGTTACCTGAATGGCTACACTCCTCCCCGCCAGCGGCAGCCCTCAGAGTCCAGCAGCCGGCCTCACTGACCCTGGGCGGCAGGCGTGAGGCTGGGGGCGGAGGGCGCTTGGGCCCTGCTGCTGCCCCTCTGTACATACTGTCCGTTCATTCTCCCCTTATCTATTTAAGAAACCAGACGGAGACGAATGCCTTTAATTTTGTATGTTGGAAATGCCGAATGAGAAGCAGCTGGCTGCTCGGGAGCCTGGACCGCCCACAGCTCCTGGCCTTGCTCAATAACTCCTCCAGCACGGAACCGGCTATAAATCTCTATAAATATAGAATTGCTCTATTTTTGTGTAAATGCAGAATAATGTAAAATTACTTGCCATAAGGTATTTGCCAGGCTCAGTGTTGCTGGGAGGGGGCTGGGAAGAGGGTCCTGAGTGATGTTGGTGTCAGGATCCTCACCTCAGAGGCAGTAAGGAAGAGCGTTCCATAGCTGCTTTAGTATCACAGTGGCCTCCATCCTGGGGAAGGGATGGGCTGTGGTGCAGGTGGCAGCTTGAGTGTGGCATGGATTTTGCGACTGGGCTGGGGTTGCCTCCTCCTGCCGTTGCTGTTCAGGTCCAAGCAGCCTGGTTTTGGCTGGCAGGTACTGCACAATGCCACTGGGAGTTTGGAGAATGATGTGTAATACCTCCCCTGACTGTCTCAGCACCTCCAGATCCCAGTCCCTCAACAGCATCCCTTTCTTTGTCTGACACCCCTTTCTACCACAGGTGTCGGTCTGCTGTCACACCCTCCAGCAAGGACCTGGTGGGTGATACTGGGTATGTGATCATATAAACATGGCAGCTTGTGTCTTTAGCAGTCTCACTGCCTGGCTTGGGTGGGAACAGCGTGTGGATACCTTCAGCCCCTCTGGAGCTCAGTGGCCGTGTGTGGTGGGACTCCTAGCTGAGCCCTGGGCTCAACCCTAAGCCTGAAGGTTGGCTTGCAGAAGGTCGGAGGTGTGTCTGTCATTCCTCACTTGGGACGGTTTTGCTCTTGGATTGGGGATTTTGGGTCTGTAAGATATGGTTAAGGGAGAACCAGCCTTTTCTGAAAGAAAGGGGCAATGGATGATGAAAGGCAGCTGCTGAGCAGCCTGTCTGAGGCAGGGCAGCAGTGTGTAGCGGTCCCTGGGCTGCCTAGCATCCCCATATGGGACATCCACACTTCCCAGCTGTGTAGCATGAAACTGGATGCCCAGGAGTCCTCTGCTCCCCTTTTTCAGAGCATGCTCTTGCCTGGCCTGTGTCCCTTTCATTGCATCCTGGTGGAGGACACTGTGTCCCTGCAGTACGTTGTCCCCAGGGCTGCTCAGGGAGTGCCCTCCCTTGCCCAGGGTGAGAATTAGTCTCCCCTAACCTGGTTGTGCTGCAACAGCGGTGTCCCTGGAGAGCCTGGTGGGGCTGTACTGCGGGTCTGGCAATGCCTGGAGAGCAAGGTAGGGCAGCTGGACTGGGGCAGGGGCTTGGTGGGAGCCAGGGAAGGGGATATGTGAGCTGAGACAAGATTTGATTTTTAACAAAGGGAATAAAAAAGAAAACACCTCTCCCAGTGACCACTGCTGGGGCAAACTCATTCCCTCTTGATCTGTGATGGGGGCATGTGGCAGCCCTTTATCCTCCTCCCTGTCTGCAGGCGCTCCCTGAGGCGTGTCAGCTTCACCATAATCGAGGGCTGGCACTGGCTAATTCTAAGTACAGCCATAGGTGAGAGGGACTGAAGCCCTGCAGAACTGGTGAGGCTTCTTGGGGCTTAAGCAGCCAAGACAGCTATCAAGATTAAATACTGGCTTCCTCTCCCCTGTAAATAAAGGCAGAACAAATGGATGCTGGTGTTTCTTGTCTCCTGTTTGGTGCTGCAAGTTGCTGGCTGTGGTCACAGTGTGGAAGCAGACTTGGCCAACATTGTCTTAGTTCTGCAAGTCATAAGCCCTGGAACAAAGCTCCTGACACAGACTGCTTTGGTGAAGAAGGAGGTGCTGAAGGCAGTGGCTCTGGCTTTTGGCTGGCCAGCCAGCTCTCAGCAAGTCCTGGTGCACACATGACTTGGGGTGCTTTTGTGAAACCCCTCTGTGCGCTCAGGACAGCAGAGAGATGGACAAGTTCAGCCCTTCCCAGTAAGTCTCTTGAACGGATGAGTCAAGTGAATTTCATCAAAAGACCTTACAGGCAGGATGGCATTAGCACTAGTGAGGTATCAGGCAAAGGTGAGACTGCTTTTAGCAAAGGGGTAAATCACTTAATGTCAGCATGGATTCACGAAGGGGAAGTTGTGCTTAAACAATCTGATAAACCTCTATGATGAAATGACTGGCATGGCAGATGAGGGAAGAGCAGTGCATATTGTCTACCTTGACTTCTGTCAGGCTTTTGATATGGTCTCCTATAAGATTCTCATAGCGAAGCTGTTGATATATGGGCTGGATGAGCAGACAGTGAGATTGAAAATTGGCTGAATGGCTGGGTCAAGAGTGTGGTGATCAGTGGTATGAAATCTGGTTGAAGACTAGTAACTAGTGGTGTAGCCCAGGGGTCAAGACTAGGTCCAATCCTGTTCAACATCTTCATTAAAGATCTGGATGAGGGGGCAGAGGGTACCCTCAGCAAGTCCACTGATGACATAAAACTGGGAGGAGTAGCTGGTACACCAGAGGGTTGTGCTGCCATCCAGAGGGACCTTGACAGGCTGGAGACATGGGCTGATAGAAACATTTTGAGGTTCAACAAAGGGAAGTGCAAAGTCCTGCACTTAGGGAAGAACAATCCTGTGCACCAGTACATGCTGGGGACCACCCATCTGGAAAGCAGCTTTGCAGAAAAGACCTTGAGGGTTCTGGTTAACCATGAGCCAGCAATGTGCCCTTGCAGCAAAGAGGTCTAATGGTATCCTGGGCTGCATTAGGGGGCATGTTACCAGCAAGTCGAGAGAGGTGATCCTTCCCCTCTGCTCAGGTGAGGCCGCACCTGCGTACTGTGTCCAGTTCTGGGCTCCCCAGTATAAGAGAGAGATGGAGCTACTGCTGAGAGTCCAGCGAAAGGACAGCGAAGATGATGAAGGGACTGGAGCATCTCTCCTATGAGGAAAGGCTGAGAGAGCTGGGACTGTTCGAACTGGAGAAGAGAAGGCTGAGGGGGAAATCTGATTAAGGTATATAAATACCAGAAGGGAGGGCAAAAAGAGGACAGAGCCAGTGACAGGACATGAGGCAATGGGCACAAACTGAAACACTGGAGGTTCCCTCTGAACATCAGGAAACACTTTTTTGCTGTGAGGGTAACAGCACTGGCACAGGTTGCCCAGAGGTTTGTGGAGTCTCCATCCTTGGAGATACTCAAAAGCCGTCTGCACAACGTCCTGGGCAACTGGCTCTAGGCAGCACTGCCTGAGCAGGGGGATTGGACAAAATGACCTCCAGAGGTGCTTTTCTCAGCCATTCCATGAATTTTAAAGTATTATTTCCAGCATTAAGAAATGCAAAGGCTTTCCTGCTGTTGGCTTCCTTAGTCACAAGCACAACCCTTCAGACTCCTGGAAGACCTTGGTAGATGGCACTCGTGGGCCACTGTGCTCCAGGTTCAGCTGGGAGATGAGTTAGTGCCAGCTTTATCCCTCCTCCTGTGTCCCTGTCCCTCCTCATGGGGACTTCCAGCACAGCTGCCCATGAAGTTTCACATTATGTGAGGCTTGAACTTTTTAACATGGTGGTAAAAGAGCACTGAGTATGGCAGGGGGGAGGGATGGGGGAGATGGTGATGCTGAGTGGGCGCACTACGGGTCCTATATATGGGAAGCTTTTACAGAATTATAGACCGCAGCAGTCAGGCATGCTTTCACGAGAGACTACTGCAGCCTTCCCTCAAACTAACCAGAGTAATGGCTGCCCCAGGCTGGGTGCAGTTCCTTTCCTCAAAATCCGCATTTTCCTTCGCGGCTACAGAAGAGAGGTGCATCAGGCCGTGGTGGGTCTCTCCTCTCCTGAATGTGCTGCTGCCAAGGTGGGGACAGGATTGCTCTGGTGAAGAACTTGCCTCTGGCTGTGACCATAGCTAGGATCAGCACACCCCTGCTCCTGAGTCTCACTGTCTTGTTGCATCCTTGTGAGCTGCTGCTGCCTCTGTCTTAGATAAAATAGATGGATGCTGTTGCACCTGGGACAGATATTATCTGTTGTTCATCTCTGGAGGGGAATACTGAAATGCTACTCAGCTCTGACCATTGTAGGGGATTAAAGCTGAGACCAGCATCCACAGGGCTCCCCAATGTTCCTTAAAAGGCTGGCTTTCTCCCCTGGCCACCTGGCTGCACTCCAGCTGTAAGATCAGAGAATGATGTACATCTGCAGCCACACTCACTTCTGCTCAGAAGAGAGACCTGCATGGGCCGAAACGCCATGCTTTGCAACAAGGCATTTCGTTACTTCTCTTTCATGATTGGCCCAACTTAACTTTCACCCTGTAGAAGCCTGCTGTTGTCATCGCTGAATTACTGCTGGGTACTGACACAGAAATGGTCGTGTTCCTCACCAACCAGGAAACATAAAAGAAAGCCCAGCATCTTCCTTGCACAGAAATGGGCAGTATATGAGTCAATAGCAAAATGTCCCACTTTTCATGTGACACATGCATACATTTTGTTGACGTAGAGCGTGCTACAAAATGAAGATGGTACGGTGCTCTTAGCAGGAGTTTCACCATGTTTCACAGCCAGCACTGCTGCATGGGGGTACTCTTGATCATTGAGACTGAGGAGTGTGATTAGTCTGGAATTATTCCTGGAGGGACATGACC
>WAAD01012221.1:22408-39738 GCA_013389945.1 Fregata magnificens | reverse complement strand
TTGACGATGAGCTCCTTCTTCATGGCCTGGAAGAGCGACATCTTTTGTCCTGTGCAGGGGTGGATGTAGCCTGTCACGGCTCCCTCTGCGCGTAGTAGTTTTTTTTGTAGCTCGCTGCCCACCAGCCCGGACGCGACGGCCTCGTCCACGGAGAGCTTCCTGTTGGTGAGCGGGTCAACGACGAAGCCGGTGGCAGCCTGCGCCTCCAGCAGCACCAGGGCCGTGCCCTGCCTCAGGATGCCCTTCCACATGGCCTGGTAGATGCTCATCTTCTCCATCTTGGCGGGGTCGGCCTTGGAGGGCACCAGCAGACCAGCGATGCTTCCAGTTCCCTCAAGGTATCTTCTCACACTATCCGTTTGTGCTATTTCTTGTGCTGTCTCTTTTCCTTTATTGAGTTTTTCCATTGTTTCTTCTGTAATGATCTGTGCGCTGAGAAGTTCTGATGCTGTTATTTTTTGTCTGAGTCCTTGGAACCAGACATCGCTTCTGTCCTCTTCTTTTTCTTTGATGATATTTAGTATTGTATCAATGATTCCTTGTAGAATGTGATGGGATTCCTCTTTATACTTTTTCACTAGTTCTTTTCTTTTCTCTTCTGTGATGTATTCAGAACAGAGAAGTTCCCACAATGATAATACACGCCCTTTGTATTTTCCAACAGGCACTTGTACCTTTGTACATACTAGGACATTTTTTGTTTGCTCATCAATGTAGAAATAGTCACGTTCTTTTTCCATGACCTGCAGCAGGTACAATCCAGTATCTCTGTCTTTGGAACATCTCTGTAGGAGCTGACTGTAACTGATTTTCTCATGAGTGTTTGGATCTATAAAACCTTTGCTACCATGATCTGGATCAGAAAGTAGGAGAAACATATCATCATCCAAGTAGCCGCGCCGGTAGGCCACCTCCACGGGGAGGCGGTGGCTGTGCACGGGGTCGATGATGCCGCCGGTGGCGATCTGGGCCTCGAGCAGGCGGACGCCATGCTCCTTGACTGTTATCTTTTGCCTTATGGCCTGGAAGAGGGATATCTTATTTCCTGCATGAGGATCTGTGTATCCTGTCACAGCTTTCTCGGCCGACAGGAGCTTCTCGTGCAGCTCGCTGCCCACCAGCCCGGACGCGACGGCCTCGTCCACGGAGAGCTTCCTGTTGGTGAGCGGGTCAACGACAAAGCCGGTGGCAGCCTGTGCCTCCAGCAGCCCCAGTGCACATTGCTCTGTGAGGAGGCCCTTCTTCAGGGCATCGTAGATGCTCATCTTCTCTTTCCTTGATGGGAGTACAACCCCAGCAATGCATCCAGTGCCATCCAAGTACCTTTTGATGGTGTCCCTCTTTGTGAGGCTGGCAAGCGTGAGACTCCCATCCTGCAGCTGATCTAGCGTTTTCTTGTCAATTATCTCAGAGTTAAACAATTCTGATATTGACACATCCCCCCGGAGTCCTTTAACCTTGAGGGCTTCTGCTCTTTGCTCTGTATCCTCAATTATTTTGAGGATGAGGGCTATAAGATCTTCCAGTGCAAGGGTTTTGCATTTGTACTGCATCACTAGTTCTTTCCTTTTCTGCTCGGAGATGTAATGAGAGCAAAGAATTTCCCAGATGGAAACTGTTTGGTCCTTAAACTTTCCAACTTTCACTTCAAGGGGCTTTGAGTGCAAAGCCTGTTTTGTAGACTCATCAATGTAGAAGTACTTTCCTCCTTCCTGTACAACTTGTAGCATGTACAACCCGGTCTCTGAATCTTGGACACATCTCTCCAGGAGCTGCATGTAGGTGAGGTTCTCGTGGGTGTTGGGGTCAAAGAAGCCCTTGGTGTCGTCGGTGGGATCGGAGAGGATCTGGTTCATCTCCTGGTCGAAGTAGCCACGCTGGTAGGCCACCTCCACGGGGATACGGTGGCTGTGCACGGGGTCGATGATGCCGCCGGTGGCGATCTGGGCCTCGAGCAGGCGGATGCCGTGGCTCTTCACAATCAGTCCTTGGTTCATAGCTTCAAACAGGGATATTGGGGCTTTTGTGTAGGGGTCGGTGTAGCCCGTCACTGCTCTTTCTGCACAGAGTAGCTTTTCAAAAATCTCCCCTCCAATTAGACCTGCGGTTAATGCTTCCTCCACTGAAAACTTCTTGTTTTTCTCTGGGTTAATGATGTAGCCAGTGGCAGCCTGTGCCTCCAGCAGCACCAGTGCTGTCCCTGGCCTCAGGATGCCCTTCCTCATGGCCTGGTAGATGCTCATCTTCTCATTGCTTGGCTGTATAAGGACCCCTGCTATGAAATTGCTGCCCTCCAGGTACCTGCGGACAGAGTCCATTTCAGTGACTTCTTTGACTGTTTTCTTCCCCTGGTTGAGCTCATCGAGGGTTTTTTTGTCTATCAGCTGAGACTGGAAGAGGTCACTGGCAGATACTCTTTTACGCAGGCCCTTGAATGCAAACTTCTTGCCTTGTGTCTCAGTCTCTTCGATGATTGTGGTGACAATTGTTACCATTTCCTGTAGCACTTCAGTATTCTCATCTTTGTACTTTTGCACTAGCTCTCTTCTCTTGCTGTTTGAGAGGTATTCAGAGTTGAGAAGGTCCCAGACTGACACTGTCTGTCCTTTGAACCGCCCTATGTTGACACAAACAGTCACAGATTTCAGCACCTCCATGGTTTGTTCATCCACACAGAACATCGCATTTTCTGACAGAGGAAGGAGCCAGAGATCTGACTCAGCCTCATGAATGCACCTGTCCTTCAGCTGCTGGTAGGTCACATTCTCCTTTGTGTTTGGATCAAAAAAGATTTTGGTGCTGTCATTGAGCTGAGAGAGGGTTTGGTTCAGGTCCTCGTCGTAGAAGCCATATCTGCATGCAGCCTGGAGTGGAAGGTGGTGGTGGTGAATGGGATCAATGACCCCTCCGGTGGCCAGCTGGGCCTCTAGCAAGGGAACAGCATCTCCCAGGGGAATCAGCTCTTTCCTGAGCGCTTGGCATAGTGAGATGGAGCTGCCCGTGTAGGGGTCTGTGTAGCCAGTCACTGCCCTCTCAGCTAGAAGTAGTTTCTCAGTGAGCTCTTCACCAACAACAGCTGCTTTCACAGCATCCCTCACGCTGAGCCTCTGGTTTGTTGCTGGGTCAGTTAGGTATCCTGTGGCTGCCTGAGCTTCTAGCAGCCTCAGAGCAGCACCGGGGAGGAGGAAATTGTTTTTCATGGCATCGTAAAAGCTCATCTTCTTTGTGGATGCCTCTATGAATACCCCAGCGATGCTGCCTGTGCCTTGCAAGTACCTCTTCACACTCTCCATCGCAGCCACTTCCTCGGGAGTTCTTATGCCCTGAGCCAGTTCTTCAAACGTCTTCTCAGTAATGATGCCAGCATCCAGCAGCCAGACTGCAGGGACACTGCCCCGCAAGCCTTCCAAGGTGATGTGGGTGTGGGCTTTCATTTCCATCTCCCCAACCAGTCTGAGCACAAGAGCAACCAGCTGCTGCAGCGGCATTTCCTCAGACCGGAACCTCTCCATGAAGTCACTCCTCTGCTCCCCAGTGAAATACGCAGAGTGGATTAGCTCCCAGAGGGAGACCCCTTTTTCCTTCACCACAGTTTCCTTAAAAATCTGTTGGATTTGTTCATCGGTGTAGGCAGGAGCAGCTGTCTGTGGCAGAGGCAGCAAGTGGAAGCCGGAGATCTCGTCCTTCTGGCAGTGCTTGATTAGCTCGGCATAGGTCACGGTCTCTTTGCTGTCTGGGACGCAGAAGGCTCTGTTGTCGTCACTGGGCTTAGAAAGGGCCTTGCTTGTGTCCTCATCCAGGCACCCTCGCTTCTGGGCAGATTCTATGGGGATATAGTGGCCACATGTTGGGTCAATGATGCCTCCTGTAGCCATCTGCACCTCCATCAACTGCATGGCCTGTTTGTCAGCAATCAGGCCCTTCTTCATCGCCTGGAAGAGGGGTATCTTCTTGCCTGTGAAAGGATCTTTATAGCCTGTTACAGCGCCTTCTGCATGCTGCAGCTTCTCATGGACTTCTGGCCCAATGACTCCCTCCTTGATGGCATCATCCACACAGAGTTTCTGGTTGTTCACTGGGTCGATGATGAAGCCTGTGGCAGCCTGGGCCTCTAGCAGCGGGAGGGCTACTCCTGGTACCATGATGTTTTTCTTCATGGCCTCATAAATGCTTATCCTCTGGTTTGATGGCTGGAGTACAATCCCCCCGATGCTGCCAGAGCCATAGAGGTACTTTCTGACAGAGTCCATGTGCAGGACCTCCTCTGGTGTGACGGATCCCTCCAACACCTTCTCAAACAGGGCCTTGTCAATGACACCTGTTTCCATCAGGTGGTAAGCGCTGACACTGCCTCTCATGGCTGGGAACTTGATGGGGGCCCATTTTTTCATTTCCTCCTCTAACATGATTCGAATTTGCTCCAGGGTGAGCTTCCCCAGCTGGTAGTGGTTGAATATCTCTCGGCGCCTCCCCTCGCTGAAGTACTCGGAGTTCAGCAGGTCCCACATAGAGACCTTCTCCCCCCGTAACCGCCCAAACCTGACGGGCAGCCAGGAGCTCCTGAACACCAGTCTGGTGGCATCATCGATGAACTGGCGCTTCCTGCTGTTCAGAGGAAGGAGGCAGAGCCCAGTGGATGGCTCTGTGATGCACTTCTCCTTCAGCTGCAGGTAGGTGAGGTTCTCGTGGGTGTTGGGGTCGAAGAAGCCCTTGGTGTCATCACTGGGATCAGAAAGGATTAAGTTCATCTTCTTGTCAAAGTAGCCGCGCCGGTAGGCCACCTCCACGGGGATGCGGTGGCTGTTGACGGGGTCAATGATGCCACCGGTGGCGATCTGGGCCTCGAGCAGGCGGATAGCGTGCTCCTTAACAATGAGTTCCTTCTTCATGGCCTGGAAGAGGGAGATCTTGTTCCCTGAGTAAGGATCTCTGTAGCCGGTGACTGATTTCTCTGCAGTCAGTAGCTTGTCATAAACATCTGGGCCAATGATATTCGCTCTTAACGCCTCATCCACAGAATACCTTTTGTTGGCAGCTGGGTCAATGATGAATCCAGTAGCAGCCTGTGCCTCCAGGAGGATCAGTGAAGTTCCTGGCCTTAAAAGTCCTTTCCGCTTTGCCTGGTAGATGCTGATCTTCTCCTGGGAGTCAGGAAGCAGGAGCCCACCAATGCTACCTGTCCCTTGCAGGTACTTCTTGACAGTGTCCATACCGACAACTTCTTTGGCTGATGTTTCTCCCTCCTTCAGTTTCTTAAACAAATCTTTGTTTATGATTTCAGAGCTCAGGAGCTGGTCAGCCGTCACCCGGTCCCTCAGTCCTTCAAAGGTGACGTTAGCAGTGGAAGCCATTTCCTCAATGGTGGCACTGACTGCCTTACCCAATTCTTGCGTAGACAGCGTTCCTGCAAGGTACTGCTGGGTGAGAGCAGCTCTTTGCTCGTTCTGGATGTAGTCTGAGAAGAGGAGTTTCCAGAGAGACACCGACTTTCCCTTGAATTTACCTAAAGCAATGGGTACCTGTGTGTTTTCCAGAGCTGTTTGGGTCCTATGGTCAAAGAAGAGGTGGGTTCCCTCAGATCCTCCTCTGCTGTCTCCGCCAAGTGGCAGCAGAAGGAGCCCCGTGTTGGGATCAGTGACACAGCGCTTGAGCAGGTCTGCGTAGATCAGCTTCTCCTTGGAGCTGGGGTCAAAGAACCCTTTCATGTCATCAGTAGGACTGGAGAGGAGCTGTCTTGTGGCCTCGTCCAGGTACCCCCACTTGCAAGCTGTCTCTGTGGGGACACGGAGGTGCCTGCCTGGAGCAATTATACCCCCTGTGGCTATCTGAGCCTCCAGAAGGCAAATGCCGTGATCCCTGGGCATAAAGCCCTTCCTGATGGCTTGGAACAGAGAGAGCATTTCTCCAGTGTAGGGGTCCCTGTATCCAGTGATGGTCCTCTCAGCTGAAGACAGTTTCTCATGAAGCTCTGGGCCGATGAGACCGACCCTGACAGCCTCATCAACTGAGTAGCTTTTGTTCTTTACGGGGTCTGTCAGGCTGCCAGTGGAGGCCTGGACTTGCAGGAGCATCAGAGCAGCACCAGGCACAAGGAGATGCTCTCTCAGTGCCTGGTAAAGGCTCTTCCGCTCACCGGAAGGCAGGACACCACCAGCCACGCTCCTTGTCCCATGCAGGAACTGCTGAACAGAGTCGTTCTCTGCTACCTCCTGGGCAGAAACTCTTCCCTCCTCAAGACCTCTGAACATGTCAGGGCTGATGATGCCAGAGTCCAGCAGATCCCTGATGCTCACCCTCCCTCCCAGCCCTGGGAATGTGATTTGCAGGGGCAAGAGGAGGAAGCCTGAGGCCGGATCAACAACACACCTCTTTATAAGCTCCATATAAGTGACCCTTTCCATAGTATTGGGGTTGAGGAACCCTTTGCTGTCCTCATTGCTGGGGTCAGAGAGGAGCTGTCTCATCTCTTCATCTAAATATCCCCTCTCACAGGCAACATCTGCTGGGAGCTGGCAGCCAGCGGCTGGGTCAATGATGCCTCCGGTTGCAATCTGGGCCTCCAGCAGCCGAGTACCTTGCTCCCTCCCAATCAGCTCCTTATGGATTGCCTGGTAGAGGGAGATTTTTTCTCCTGTGTAGGGGTCCACAAAGCCAGTAGCAGCTTTCTCTGCAGAGAGCAGCCTCTCCTTCAGCTCCAGGCCCACCAGCCCCAGCTGCACGGCTTCTGCTACAGAGACATGCCTGTTCTTCACCGGGTCAGTGATGAAGCCTGTGGCTGCCTGGGCCTCGAGAAGACAGAGTGCCGAATCCAAACTCAGAAGATGCTCTCTGGTGGCATCATAAAAGCTCATTATCTTCTTCGAAGCCTCTACATACACTCCAGCAATGCTGCCAGCTGCCTCTGAGGGCTCACTAGAAGCATCCATCACCACCACATCTCTGTCAGCTGCTTTCTTCTGTTTGCAAGGCAATATGTCCTGGCACAAGTGGTTTGCTCCTGGCATGTCTTCCTGGTGGGAGATGGGGGCAGCATGGCCATTCACTGCAGGCTTGCTCTCCATCCTCCCGCTGTACTCCTTTCACAGCTGTCAAGACTCTCTGGAGAGAGGGGAGAGAATGGGAAAGCTCAGTGAGAAATCAAGTTTTCTATGGTTTGCATGCTAAATATGGGAGGAAAAAAGACAAGAAGTACCTCACAGGCAGGAGAAAGTAACAGCCAAAGGCTGAGCATGTTCAGGCCACTGTGCTTGTCCCTGTCCCTGACATGCTGAGCCAGACCTGCCAGAGGCAAGCACCCTCTGCTTTCTGAGCTAGACTTGCTGGGTGCACTAGGACATCTCAGCGTGAGAGAGAGACTGGAGCAGAAGCACCAGTGGGACCTGAGGAGCACTGGGCTGAGGCAGGCCTGGCTCCTGTGAGGAGTAAAGCCCCCACGAGCTGTCACATGCATTTCACCACCAGTCTGTGCAGGGTTCGTCTCTGCACAGAAGCCTTGTGCAGCGCTTCAAAGGCCTGGAGGGCAGCTGGGCTTGGGGCAAAGCACCAGCCAAAAGCAGCAACCCCCAGGGAGTACTGGCACTCGCTCAGACTGCTGCTGACGCTGGCACAGGGGTGAGCAAACCCTGAGACAGCGTGGAAAGGCTGCTCCCCTCTGCCAGGGACAGGGGGTCAGCCTGGTCCCCTGGCACGCTTCCCACAGCAGCACTGGTCAGGCAGGGGCTGGGAGCAGGGGCTGGAGATGCCAGACACCCAGAAGCGGCCCTGGAGGCTCTTTCCCTGGTGCCGACTGCTGCACTGAGATGGGGTATCTGCCCTCCTTGCATTGCTCAGAAAGCATGGGAAGGGGGGCCAGCAGAAGGAGAAGCGGTTGGGTGCAGCAGGCCACACTAGGAGCACATGGGTCTGCATGCCTGCACTCATGTTTGAAAAGCTCCTGGGCACGCTGGGATCAACCGCAATACAGCCATTATACAGCCGAGTTATGGTGCCGGAGGGAGTATGAGGCCGTCAAGCGCTGGGCTGTGCACACCAGAAGGCTGGAGGGCACTTGTGGCTGGTTATGGGCTGTGCAGAGGTCTGGGAGCCGTGGTCAGCCACAGCCTCTGGGCTACGGCTGTGGCACATGCTGCTGCAGAGGAGCCTCACTGCCCACAGCCTTGCACAGCGGGGCATCCATGCCTGGCACCCTTCAGTCCTCAGGCTGGAAGCCAGCCTGCAGTGAGAGGCTGCGGGGTTGAAGCAGGTTTGAGGAGAGAAGGGGCTGGCCCTGCTAAGCCAGGGCAGCAGAGGTGGCTCCTATTCCCTTGTGAGTCCCATCCCTTAATGCAGAGTCGCTGGCACCAGTGCGGCGTGGGGTGTGCCAGGGCTGGACTGGCCCTATGGAGGCAAGTGAGACCAAGCATGAAGCACTGCGGCAGGCTGAGGAGACCCGCTTGCCCGAGCTCCCGCAGCTGAGCCGGCTGGGTCACGGCGCTGCCCGCCAGCATCTCTGGACCTGGTTGCAAGGACACAGCCAGAGCAGGGCTACCCCGTGGTACGCACCGCTGTACATGGAGGCAGAGGGGAACGGCGCTGGCACAGCAGCCCCAGGGAGAGACGGCGCCACGCTAACTCTGCTGCGGTGGTCGCACTGAGCAGGGATGGCGTGACCAGCCATATCTCGCTGCCTGCGGTGGCGCAGGGGTGCGAATCCTGCCTGGGACTCACAGACCCCTGTCCTTCCCCATGCCGCCAGTGCAAACACACCAGGGAGTGCATAGCAGCGTGCTGGTGCCGTGCCTGGGGCCCTGCTCACCATGGGACCGGTCTTTCCAACGGGGCTCTGTGCACCCAGCTCCATCCCTGCGTGCCCGCTCCAGCTCGTCCCGCGCCCCCCGGACCAGGCCAGCACCTTTTCCTCGCAAAGGCTCCTCTGTCCCAGCTGTGGTCCAGGATCACTGCCCGTCCTGGGGGAAAGGTCCCAACAGGCGCCGGCTCCATCCGCCCCGTGATGTCAGTGCGAGCGCAGCCATGCGGGCCTGGATCTGCCCAGGCAACGCTGTTTGTTTTTGCAAGTTCAGGATTGCACCTGGCTCTGGTGCCAAGAGGTGGGGACGCCGGGCGGGACGGCCATGGGGTGCTGCTCCTGCTTCTGGGCAGGGCCGTCCTGAGCCACACTGGGTGAGGGGAGGAGGAGAGCAGAGTCGGGACTCGGGGGTCTCTGCCTGGTGGGGGGGCTGCTGTGGGGGAGAGCAAGGGGCCTGTCTTGCTGGCTGAGAGTGGGGGGAGTCGCTCTGTCCTGTGCTGTGGGCTGGGAGCGGGGGGGGGTCCCCTGCCTCGGAGGGCTGTCTCCTCCATCCCACAGGCTCATGCTGGGTGCATGCACCTGCACACCCTGGTGCTAGGCAGCGCTGTGCCTGGTGCCACACACATGCAAAACACACGACAGGGCTGGCAGCACCTCACCACTGGCTCTGCCCACCACAGCCCTGGGGCCGTGCTGCCTTGCAGGGCTGGGAAAGCTGCTCCTGGCCCCTCAGCCCTTTCCTGGCAGAGAGGTGGCGGGTTAGATGGTGCAGGCTGTGCTGCGCTTGGGAGGAGCTGGGGTCAGCCTGGCCATGCCACGGGCACAGGGGTGAGCAGCACTGGTGTGGCTGCAGTATCCGGAGAGCCCCAGGCAGATCCCCGCATGTCCCAGACCCGAGCCGGCCACCAGCACCAGAGCGCAGAGGGGATTTGGGCACTGCCACCCATAACACAGCGGCAGCTTGACACCCCAATTCCCGGCAGGGCTGGGGGGCCGGGGAAGGAACCCTCGGAGTTTGAGGTGGAGCTCCCTGCCCTTCATGAGCAGGGGAGGAGGCAGGGGACGTGTGGGCAGGGGAAGGACTCTTCTCCCTTTAGTCAGAAGGTGTCAGCCCCGTGGAAAGTTTTAGTAACTGACTCTGCCCACAAAGCCAGGGAGATTCCTGGCGGAGGTTCAGGCGCTGGCACCTGCAGCCCTCCCTGGGGCCATGGTCTCTCCCCGACGCGGGCAGCTCTCCCTGGCAGTGGCAATCGCTGCTCTGCGCCTTTTGCTTCTGGTTGCGTCAGGAAATGTGCTGGCGCTGGCGTGAGCCATGGCTCTGGACGGCGCTGCACGCATGCACAGCCCCTTCGCACCCACCGGTGCTGCAAGCCCGCGCACACCTCCCTGCCTGCGTGAGTCACCGCGGGAGGCTCTTCCTCGTACACCCAGTGCATGGCTAAGCATTGCAGCTACGCCTGCCCCACGTCCTGCGGGACAACCCCGCACATCTGCACCCGCAGGGTGCACCAACAGGCCGGCGCCGGCTGGGGAGGGAGAGGCTGCTGGGGGCTGTGGGGAGGGACTGGGAGAAGGGAAGAGGTTTTACTGGCGGAGTGGGGGGCATGGTTTCAGGGAGAGGGTGGCGGAGGGGAAGGGCAGCAGAGCGTCGGGGAGGGGCTGGGGCTGTGGGTGGGAGCCTGGTGGGGCTGGGGGAGGTCTGCAGGGTGGTCTCTGGTGGGACAGGCTGAAGCTGGGGGTGTTTCAGCGGGACGGAGAGCAGTAGAGAAGTTGGCTGGGGCAGTGAGGGAAGGGTGATAGGGACAGGCAGGGTAGCTGGGGCACTTTGGGGGGGCCCTGCTCTGAGCGGGACTGGGGTGCAGCCCAGCACTCCTTCCCAGGCAGTGCTGCCTGCCTGGCTGCCGTGGAGCAGGGGACGCAGTGCCTGGGTCCCACCAATGGCCGGTGTCAAATGGGCTCCTGCCAGCAGACCTGCCCCGTTAGGTGCCTGGAGCAGGCTGCTCCTCCGCTGCAGCTGTGGGACGGGGTTGCACCCTGCCCACGAGGGGCAATCCCACAGCACCGTGTACCTACCTCACTGGGTACTGTGGAACGGTGCTGCCAGTCCCCCGCGTGCCCTGCCCCACTGCCTGCCCCTTCCTCGGCACCTGCCGCCCCGCTGAGCCCCGCTGTGCCCATCGGAGCCCCAAGGCAGCACAGACTTTTCCCTGGGAGCCCTCCTGCCTGGGTAGTCATCAACCTCCTGTCCCACTCCAGGGGCATGCCAGGATCAGGGACCAGCATCCTCCCGCTGTGCTCGGCCACAAGGGCCGGCAGTGCCCAGCGTGCCGCAACACCGTGCGGCTGTTGCCCTACGCCCACTGTCCCACCCCAGCACCTGGCTGCAGCCCAGCCAGACAGGCGGGCGTGGGCAATGCCGCATTCCTCGCATACCCGGGACCTGCGTGAGTGCCTCCGTCTGCCATGGCCCCCCGACATGGCCCCGCGACGCCCAGCCAGGCCCCTCTCTGCCAGACGTCTCCTACCTGCCCGCGGTGGTCGCAGGACGGGCTTGCCTGGCAGGTGCCCACAGTCCCGCTGCTTTGCCGCTGCTTCCTGCCTAGAACCAGAGCACGTTTAAAACCTTGTCCTTCCCCGCCCCTGGGGATGACACACCGGCCCAGCCCTGCCAGAAACATAAGGGCCAGCCCTCCCCACGGCTCCCTCTGGGTGCCCGGGTCCCCCCTTGCAGGGGGTCCAGCTGCACTCAGCGCCTGCGGCTCCATCACCGCCCTCCCTGCGCCGTGCCCCTGCGGGTGCAGGAGCAGAGCAGGGCTGTGAGCAGGGGGGAGGGGTTCACCGGTCCCAAAACCGCTGCAGTGTGGGCAGGTGTCCCTGTCCCGGCAGGCAGCCATTTGCTCGGGCAGTGCCCTCCGCAAAGGAGGCGAGAGAAAGGGGGAGAGACCTCCACGGAGCCAGTGTACCTACGCTGCTCTTGTCCCCAGCAGCCTCTCATCCTTCTCCCCATCGCCCCATAACCACCCCCAATGCCAGCAGCCCTAGCAACGCCCCTGCACCTCGTCCTGGTGGCGGCTCCCACCCAGCTCCTCTCCCACAGCAGCCCTCGCCACCCCAGCCTGCTGTGCATCCATTTCCCATCGAATCGGCTGTGCTGCCGTGTTTATTTGGCCGGACCCCAGGCTGCAGCTGCAGGGCTGACAGACCCCAGGCTTCCAGCTGCGGGCCTGACCCTGGGACCACAGCAGCTGGGGTGGAGAGGGGGACCCTTCCCTGCCGCCCCCCCCCCAACCTTGCCCACATTCCTGGATGTGCACATAGAGCCTGAATTGCCCAAAACATGGCCAAGCCGCTCCGTTGCCGCCTGAGTTACCCAAACACCCCTGCCCTGCCTCTGTTACCAGCCCCACACCCTCTTCCTGGACCCTGCACCCAGCCCCACACCCAGCTCCCCGCTCCACCCCGAGCACCCGCTCTCCTCTCCCCAGTGCCATGGGTGCTTGGTGGGCCCCGAAAGAGCAGCGGGCACCACACATGGGGAAGGGGACCTTTGGGGCTACCGGGCGCTGCAAGGTCATGCTGAAGCCCCCCTCTCACAGCCAGCCGTGCGGGGCAATGTGCTGAGGAAGGGATGTGCACTGCTTGGGCAAGATGTTTATGGTGTGTGGGAGTGTGTTGTTTGGAGAGCTGCTGGTATCCAGGTACAGGGCTGGCCGGGCAAGCCTGCGGCGTGGCATGGTGTGATCCGGTGGGCACACAGCCCTGGCGCCTGCCGTGGGTGCAGCCAACCCCGGCAAGTGGCAGTGCACCCCATGTGGAGGGGCATTCCCCTGGGAACGGCATGGCTGAACACCCAGGCGGAGCCCCCTCTGTGCCCACTGCTTGGGCAGTGCCAAGCCGGCGGTCCCGGGAGGGCAGAGAGACCCTCGGCAGGGTATCACTCCAGAGCAGCCAGAGCCGCGGGGCTGAGAGGCTGACCCAGACGATGCCCCAGACCTGTGGGGCGATGTCCAAACAGGGGCAGCATCAGTGGGGCCAGTGAGAGGGGCAGGGGCTGTGGCCGCCCTGGCAGGGCTGGCAGCTGCTGCCATAGGTGTCCCTGTTCCTGTGACACATGGAAAGGAGGTTGCTTCCCAGAAACCAGTGTGGGTTTCTGATGGCCTGCACAGGCATTGTCAATGGCTGTTGCAGAGGTGACACTCCCGGGAGGTGCTGAGGAGCCTTAATCCAAAGGCAAACAGGGATGAGTATTCGCCGCCGCCACAGAGGGCTCGGCATCAGCATGCTGGAGCGGTGCCATCACCGCAGAGCTTCCCGCTGGTGAGGCTGTGGAGGCGCTGACCTGCTCACCCTCCGGCGGGGTCTGGGCCAGCGGTGCCCCCCTGCAGCCTCCCCGGGGCCCTGCCAGCCCACGCTGGGAGTGAAGATGGCCCCGGGGCCGCAGCAGGGCCAGGCACGGACACGGCTGGCCGGTGACTGGGGAGCCTGGCACGGGTGGCCAATGGGGCATCGTCTCCCTGCCTTGCTGCAGGGACAGGCAGGAGGGGGACCTTGGGCCCCTGCTCACGCAGGAACCGGAGCGCTGTGCTGGGCCGTGCTGGGCCGTGCTGGATTGTTCTGTGCTGCGCCTGCCAACGCTGTTTTGCTTTTGCTTTCTTGGGCACGCCGCCCAAAAGCAGAGGAAAGGGTCTGGTTACAGTAATTAGCAGTAGTGTGTGGTTGCAATTTGTGCGTATGCATTCGAACTAACCATACGTGGCTCAACCAAAGCATCTCAGCTACGTACAAAGACAAGGAGCAGACCAGCCTGGGCACCTCTCCCTTGCCTGTGGGCAGCCGTGGCTTGGGCTGGAGGTGGCTGCTGGCTCCCGGGAGACTCGGTGACACCCCTGCTGAGCCAGCAGGGCCGCGGAGCCGTTTGCTGCGGGGAGGGGGAGAGTGCAGAGGTGCCGGCATCGGGACGCAGTTGCTCGGTGTTGCTGGAGTTGTCCCACAGGGGGAAACTCCACGTGGGTGGGTCAGTGGGGATGGGTGACCGAGCCAGGTGTCAGGGTGCACTTCCAGAGCCAGCCATGCCCAGCCGCTGGCAGAGGCTGTGGGAAGGGCACTGCGCCCAAGCAGGAGTGCCGGGGGCTTGGGTGGAGCCAGCAGAGCGCTGCGATGGGTCCCAGGCAGGGGTCTTGCGGCCGTCACTGCATGCTGCCGTCACCGGGCCCAGCAGCTGCTGCTCTTCGCACTGCAAACTGTGCTGCCGCTGGCTAGGCTCCCTTCCCTCCAGGACATGCCATCCAATGCCTCCAGCGCAGCCCCCGGCATGGGGCAGCTCGCTGTGCTCACCCATGCTGCCCAGCATCACCAGGCTGCACGTTCCCCCTGTGCCGTGTCCGTCTATCCCAGCCGCCAGCAGTCCAGGCCCACGGACACCCCAAGGTCCAGCCCGTGCCCCAGTTGGCCTGGCTGTGCCCCAGGTCAGCAGCAAAGGGCACAGCCCCATGGCTCCAGGGGCTCTGGGGGGCCCCGAGCGCCACTGGTGGCACCAGCGGGATGGCAGTGGCAGCATGAGGAGGATGGGCCGGCTCGGGTGCGAGTCGCCGCGCTCCCCATCCCTCTGGGTGTGTGCCGAGGAAGGGGCAAGGCGGTGTGGGAGTGCAGCCCATTGCTGGCTGTGACAAACCGTGCCGGGGCTCAGGCCAGACGCTGAGCTCAGAGCCAGGAGATGCCTGCTGGGGCTTTGCTGCCCGATACCTGCGCCCACATGCACAAATGCTCTTGCACAGGTGAACGCAGGTGCTCGCACACAGGCACGGCTGTGCACACACATCTGCTGTGCAAGTGGCTCTGCACACTCACACGCGTGTGCTTGTATGCGTGCTGGCCCTAGCCCAAGAGCGGAACAGGCATGGTGACACCAACCTGCGCGGCACCAAAGCCTCCAGCCCCACCAGCCTCCATCGCCATCGTGCCATTGCCTCCAGCCCCATGGGCATCCCGACCCCATGCCTGGACGGTGGCTTTGCACAGGACAGGACGGGGGGCCTGGAGAGCTCTGGGCTGTGGGCTCTCGCCCCTTGCCCAGCAGCACCATACCCTGGGCACTGGTCAAGGGCTTTGCGTGCGATGTGGGTGCAAACTGCAGGCAGGAGAGCCCCGTGCCTGCAGGTGGGAGCCAGAGCAGCCTGGGGACACCTCCGTGCTGGGAGCAGGAAAGCCAGGAGCAGAGCTGTGTGCCCCAGGGCTGGAGGAGCTGCCCCGGCATGGGCTGGGGGTCGCTCAGCAGGCTGGGACCCTTGGGGTTCACACCCCGCTCTGCCCCCAGAGAGGGGACGGGAGGTGTCTGGGGGGGATGTCTGAGAGTGCTCCCCTTTGCTAGCCCCCAGGCCTGGGGCATGGCCGTTGACCCCCCCGTGGTGTGGCCGGGCTCTGTTGGGTGGGATGAAGCAACTGCTGCTGGCACGTGGCTCCAGTCTGGGGCTGGGGCGGCTGTGTGGGGTGCGCAGGGTGGGCCCGTCAGGCGGGGCAGGCCCCGCTCCCGGGTTTCCCACAGCTGGGGCAAGTGCTGGGGCGGTTGGGCAACAGGGTGGCACCCGCCTCCCCCTCCCTGCGGCAGGGGCCAGCTGGCTCCACGGGGCGCCCGCCAGCAGACGGGTTGCTCCGCCACGTGAGCAGAACCCCGTGCGACCCGACTCCATCAGACGGCACGGCTGTGGGGGCTTGGGTCCAAGCGCCCAGCCGTGACGGTGCCCATCTGGGGCCGAGCCTCCAGCCCTGCTCTCCCACAACCGCCTGCTCGGTCACTGCCCCAGGAGCCGCTTGTGCAGCAAAGCGATGTGCTTGCAGCTGTGCGGTGCTCCTCTCCCAGCCCTGGCACGGGGTGAGGGCCGTGGAGGCTCTCCCAGGACATACCCCCTCTGCATCACATCTCCCTGAGTGATGGTGCAGTCTCACTTGGACCCTGTGCCTCCATCCAAGTGCTCTGGGTCTGTGTCTGTGCCCATCATGTCATCCCCATGCCCAGGTCCCGCCCTGATGAAGCTGCATTGCCAGTGTTCGCAAACACTTTGCAAACAGTTTGCATGTGCGCCCTGGCCACAGAGTCATTGCCCAAGGCTCTGGATGCGGCTGACACAGGCCGGTGGTGCCGGTGGTGCCGGGTGTGTTCCCCCAGCTGGGAGTGGTGGATAAGATTTCCATAGGCAGAGGAATGTGCAACGCAACTCCTGTTGGCGGTCCCAGCCCGCGCCGGCAGCACTGTGTGGACTGTCCCAGGACGTGTTGGCGGATGCTCTGCTCCGTGGAGAGCGGTGGGGCTCGGCCCTGCTCTCTGGGGGCTGCCGGCAGTGCCAGTGGCAAGGGGCCCCAACCTGCACGCAGGGCATTTGCAGGGCTCCTCCATGCATGGATGGGGGACATGCCCCAGCACAGGCTCTGGCGCATTTCCAGACCTGCCCCTTGGCTGCTGTCCGATGCAGAAGCGTTTGTTCAGAAAAAAAGCGTTGTTCAGAAAAAAAATGAGTGTGAAGACAGTTTTAGGGGACAACAGCGCAGAAATGGGACTGAAATCCATGAAGGCATGGCCAGCCAGCCAACAGGACCGAGACAAGGGAGGAGGCAGCCAGGCAAAGCCCCAGCCTTGGTGGGGGGATCAGAGGAGGACTGCAGCAGCACCGGTATACGGGGGTCTTGGACTTCCCCAAGGCGGGGAGGTGCCGGGCAAGGGCCGTGCTGCTGCGATGCCTGGGGATGGTGCCTGTGCGCAAGGTGTCCCCACCTCCTGGAGTGGGGACACAGCCAGTGTCTCCAGATGCCCCATCCCAACTGTCCCCCAGCTGACCCAGCGTGGGACCGGGCAGGTGGGAGGATGGACGCACGCACTGCTGCAGGGGACCACGCTGGCCGGGGACCGCGTGGACACTCCCGGTGCCCTCACGGCTACGGGGGGGCGGAAGGGCAGCCAGTACCAGGGATGGGGACGCGCCGTCTCCCAGTGCTGTCCACCGTAGGCGTCAGCTCCCGGCCCCAGGCAGAGGCGCTGGGGCACAACTGGAATCCCAGCAATGCTTTCCTTGGAAAGGAGGTAACACGGCGCGGTGCCCGCTGGCACCCACTGCAACGCCCCGGGCTTGCCAGCCACAGCTCTGGTGCCGGGCGTCTGCCAGTGGCACCCAGCTGGAGGCACACCCAGCCATGCCCAGCCACTGCGTGCCACCATGCCAGGCAGCGTGTGCACCAGCTTTGGCGATGCTACATCCCTCTGCACCGCCCGGCCGCAGCAGCCCCTCGCCCCGACGGTGGGGTGAGCAGATAGACAGACTGACAGACTGCAGCAAGCCCCAGGTGCTCATAGAAAAAAAAAAAACCTACTCTTTATTGTGGCTGGCAGGGCCGTGCCCAGCCAGGGTTACATTCAGCTCTACTGCTGTCCAGTTAGCGGGGTGACGTGAGCATGCGTCAGCAGGGCAGGGGTCCCGCTGCCCGCGGGTGCTGCAGGCGGGATGGGGGCACGGGTGCGAGGGACACCCCCCCACCCGTGGCAGCCCCAGCCCTGCCG
>WAAD01012221.1:7635-18239 GCA_013389945.1 Fregata magnificens | reverse complement strand
GGCACGGGGCTGGCTGCCCCACTGCAGACCCTGGTGTCTGCAGCCCCGACCAGGCACCGCAGGGCCATTGCTTCAGGGGAAATGAGTCTCTGCCCAGGGAGCCACGGCCCACCCCTACCATGGGGCAGGCACACGGACCCCCGGCCAGCAGCCCTAATGACTACGGGGCAGGGACGTGGGGGCTCCATGGCCCACCCGTGACCACGGGGCAGGACCAAGTTCCCACTGGGTGGCTGGGGCAGGGCTGACAGCACTGCCCCTCATGTGCCGAGGGGCCTCTGCGGCTCCTGGGTGCTGCCGCTGGTGCTTTGAACACTGGTCCTTGGTCCGTCCCTGCGGGCAGCGGCCAAATGTGCCGGTACCCAGGTCTGCGCCGCTGCGGACGTGCTGGCTGCCCTCACAGCGGGGCTGTGCCGTGTCCTTGCTACCTGGACCGAGCGGCCGAGGAGGGCAGCCCCGAGGGCAGCAGGACCCCGGAGCAGATCCAGATCAGATACCGAAGCTCTCTGCTCACTAAGGGCTTTGTGCAGACAAGGGTGAGAGATCGGCCGAACCCGTCAGACCCGTTCAGGAAGAGCTGGGAGCGGGAGCGCTCTCGCCTGCAAACCCACGATGCCAGGGAGCCTCCGAGCCGCTGTGGGAGCCGGGTCCAGGATGGGGATCCCCAGGACACTGGTGCCCGGAGACTCCCTGCCTGAGCTGCATGACATCTCCCATCTTGCGTGTGTGGAATGAGTCACCACCATCCAGGTGGGACCAGAGAGGCCCCAGGTGACCCCCTGCGTGGCCCCAGGATGGGGGAGCAGGGGTGGGAGCAAGGGGACGGCCAGGGCTGGCCGGGGCAGCTCATGGAGGGCCAAGTCTGTGCAGGAGGAGCTGAGCCAGGGCTGTCCAGTCCAAGACCTGGACCAAGTCCAGGCAAGACCAAGACCGTTTGCGTCGGCCAGGGACGGGGCCGAGCATCCCCAGCTCCCCACAATGCGCCGGTCAGGAGGGCTGCGCCAAAGAGGCACCGGCAGCAAGAAAGGCGTGGGGCCGTGCTCATCCCAGGCGTGGGTGCAGATCTGCTCCGTGCCCGGGGAGGGATGGAGAAGGAGCACCCAGCTTACCTCCTGGAAGCGGCTCTTGACGACTGTGACCCAGGACTTGATGGTGATGACGGAGTCCGGGTGGCAGGTGGAGAGGATCTCCTCCCCCAGCGAGGTGATGCACTCCAGCTCCAGCTGCTGGCACTGCAGGGACTTCATCAGCTCCTAGGGGAGCACACAGACCATAGTACTGCTGGGTCTCACCCCTCTGCACCCCACTGCACACCCCAGTGCCGCAGGGACCAGCCTGCACCCAGCCACGTGTGCAGGAGGGGTGAAGGATGCTGGGTGGAGCAAGCACAGCCACTGAGCACAGCTGTCTTTGCACAGTGCTTGGGGCTCCAAACGTCTGTCTTGGTGTGATAGGACCCAACATCCCACGTCTTGGTGTGGTGCACCCCACACCCTAGCAGGGGCCAGCTGGGGCCGGCTGACCCTGGCAACGGGACATCCCGAAGCAAAGATGGAGCCACCCCAGAGGCAGGGGCTGGCCGGGGCTGGTGGGGGTTGGCGGGGGCTGGCAGGGACAGGCACCAACCTGCAGCTGGTTCTGGCACTCCTGCACGGCCAGCTCCTCCTCGGGGAAGACACCGTACTTGAGGGTTTTCTCTGACTCGGAGAGGCGACCCAGGAAGGAGTGCACCAGGGTGTGAAACTCCTCTGCCTGCCACAGACAGCCGGGGACCCACTCAGTACCCACCCCGTGGCCACGACCCCAGGTCCTGGCCCCCTCAGCCCCCTGGCCAGACCCCAAGCCCTGCAGCTGCTGCTCCTGCCTGCCGCACAAGCACCCGCTGCAGCTCCAAGCCCCCGAGGGAGAGCTGCTGCCAGCCCAGCTCAAACCCTATAGCAGGACAGAGAGGATGATCCTCTCCCCAGCTTAAGACCCGGGATGCAATTTCCTCTGACCCCTATCAGTACCTCCCCATCGAGCAGAGCATGCCACGCAGCACCCTGCAACGCACACAACCATCCTGCCCCGGGCACCCTGCAAGCAGGCACACCTGCAACAGGTGCCCGCAGCACCCAGACTGGCACCCGGCCACGGCACCTTGCGACATGGCCACGCAGAGCCCCACAGCCCCACACAGTGCCCTGCAACACACGGCCACCCACCGCCTGGGCTCCCCATGCAGCACCCTGCAACACGTGGCCACACACAGAGCCCGGGCACCCCACGCAGCACCCCGCAGCACAGCCACACACAGCCCTGGGCGCCCCACATGCCCATGGCCACCTGCAGAGCCTTCCCATGAGGATGCACCGGCTGCAGGCCCTGACCTTTCTGCCCGGGGAGACCTTGGGCTGGCTGCTGCCCCCCAGCCAGCACCCCCAGCTCGCCTGGCTCTCACCTGCCGGAGCGCAGCCTCCAGCCGGGCCTGCTTGGAGACGGAGAGCTTGCAGACCAGGTCCCAGCGGGTGCTCAGCTCCTCCATCTGCTTCTGCAGCCACTGGGAGTCGACGCTGCTGCTGCCGCGGGTCAGGTCCCGCACCGAGCGCTTCAGCATCTTGATGCAGCTGGCTCGCTTGCCCAGCTCCTTCTGGAAGACCTGGAGGAAGGGCAGAAGGGGGTGGGAAACATCAGGGGGGGTCCCCACACCCTCTCTAGCCCCCGTTACTGTGCAGGGCCCCCACACGCCCCAGGCACCCTTGCAGCAGTGGGATAGACAGGGTGCCCCAGCACTGCCCCAAGGACCGGGAGCGCAGGCTCCGGTAAAGTGGAGGCTGCTCCAGTACGCAAAACCCCATCCTGCGCCTGGCTCCTGTCCTGCGCCAGGATGGAGGGTAGGCAGGGCTGGTGCAGAGCCCGGGGCTCGCCAGGGGCCGACGCAGGGCAGGGACCTCCCCGCGCGGCTGAGGACACCCACCTTGTGCTTGTCCATGAGGTCACTGACCAGGTCCCGATCCCCTCCGACGGGTGCATCCTCACTGAGTTGTGGCTCAGCCCGGTACAGCCAGTCCATGAGTGCCTGCAGCACGTCTGTGAACTTGCCCGAGAAGAGCAGGTTCTCCTCCAGCTTGTGCTGCCTGCAAGGAAGGGCGCCGGCAATGCCCGGCAGTGCCCAGGTGCAGGGGCTCAGCCCCGTGGTGCAGGGAGCGGCTGCCCCACAGGGAGCCCGGCAGCGTGGCTTTAAGTGCCTGGGCTGGGGACAGATCCTGGCTGCACCCCCAGGGGCCAGAGCCCAGCGGAGCTGGGGCAGGGGGTCCCGAAGCAGGGAGCAGGATGCCCAGGGAGGAAGGGCAGTGCCATGCCCCCCAGCCTGGGACCCACAGGGCAAGCAGAGCACAGGCATCCCATTGCATCCCACCCCACCCCACCCCACCCCACCACACCCCATCCCATCCCGTCCCCACCTCACCTCTCCACAGCCCGGCTGCACAGCGTGTCCCAGCGCTCCTTCAGCTCCCCCAGCAGCTCCTCCAGTGGCTGCAGGTCCTCGGGGAGCCGGGCTCTCTCCCGCAGGGCCCGCCCGCTCCGCAGCGTGGCCTCGTACACCGGCCGCTTCAAGCGCAGCACCTTCTGGAAAGCCTGCGGGCAGAAGGGGTGAGCCCACCCAGACCCCCAGAACGTGGGTGCTGGCCCCAGGGCAGGCGGGCTGTGGGGAGACTCCTGCCTCCCTGAGTGCTGCAGGGCAGCTTGGGGTGCCGACACCCCTTGGCTGGGGGCTCCCCCCACCCCAGGTCTCCTCGCTCTGCAGAGATGGCCCTAGAAAGGCATCCGACCACCCGTGACACCGAGTGCATCGGGGCACCGCTGTCCTGCTGGGAGCTGGGGAACGCCCCCCCTGCCACCCCACAGCCCCCCAGCTCTGCTCCCCACTGCGCTTGGCTAGAGAGCCACCCCTGCTGGGACCCCCCTCTCCACAGGGCTGGGGAGCGGGGCAGGCCCCCCACCTTGTGCTCAGCCAGCTGGCACTTGATCTCCTCTTGGCTCGTGGCACTGTCCTGCGGCATCTCCAGGCTTTGCTCCACCTCGTCCATCCAGTCCAGGAGCAGCCGCCGGGACTCGCTGAACTGAAACGGAGGGAAGGGGTGCGTGGGGGGGGCCTTGTGCGCAAAGCAGGGGCCGGGGTGACCTGGACGATGAGCCACAGGAGCCACACAACAGAGCTGCATGGCCCGTGTACCACCGCGGCACAAACCATGAGCCAGTGTGGCACAGTCCCGGTGCCGGAGCCGCGTGGCCTCTGCACCGGCACAGCTCCTCGCAGGACCCGTGTCCCCTGGCACTGCATCTGAGTACCTGCTTGGTACGTTTGCGGGCCTCCTCCAGCGCCGCCCCTCGCTCCGTCATCCGCTGCAGGACTTTGCCCAGCCGCTCCCTGGCCGTCAGCACCAGGTTCTGGATGACGGCACCGTCCTGCTTCCTGCTGAAGTCCTTCAAGCGAGATGCAACAGCCTCCAGGCCACCGAGCTTTTCCCCGTGGGCATTCGCCTCCTTCACCAGGGCCTGCAGGAGAGTGGAGGCAGCTGGGGGCGCGCGGATGGCCCCGGGGCTGGAGTGGAGCCTCCAAGTGCAGCCCGCACTGGGAGGCGGTGCAGAGCCGACTCGCTCCGCTGCCGCAGGGAGAGACGTCCCGCTGGCAGCCCAGGGGAGATTTCCCCTGCTGGTGCCGCTGCCGGTGCCGCTGCTGCATGGGATCCCTCCGAGCAGACCCCAGCTCCATGGAATCAGCCCCAGCTTCAGGGCGTGCTGCCGGCTGGCACGGGGGCACACTTGGGCAGCAGGCAGGAGGGCGCTGCGCCAGCTCAGCCCGCACTTGCCTTGTGCTCCTGGATCTGCACAGTGACGGTGTCCAGAATGAAGCTGGGTGGTGCGGGGGAGCCGAGGAGCTCCTCCGCCTGAGCCACCCAGCGCAGCAGCTCCTGCACGGTGCCATGAAACTCGGTGGTGACCGTCAGCCCTTCGGCCAGGCGCTCCTGCGGGCAGGGGGGAGGCGCTGACGGGGACGGGCACCCGCAGCCCCCAGAGCTGGGGCAGGGTCGGCATCCCCGGGCAGGCAGCGCGCCCCTGCCCCGCTCACCTTCCTCTCCTGGGCCTCGGCATGGACGCTCTCCCACTTCTGCTCCAGGATGCGGAGGCTGTGCTCAGTGCTGCAGGGCCGGCCGGCGCGGCAGGAGGCCAGCAGTCGCTGCAGCCGCTCCCGCACGCCACTGTAAGCCTCCTGCTTGGACTCCATCTCCTTGCATAGCTCCTGCCAAGAGGCCGTGGGGAGCCCCAGGGTCGCTACCCGACATGGGGATGGGAACAGGGACAGGGACAGGGATGGGGATAGGGAGGGCTCCCGCTCTGTCCCACGGGATCTGGAGGGGGCAGGGGAGGGGTGCAGGAGGGCTCTGCCCGGTCAGGGAGGGGAGAAGGCAGAGAAGGGTCCCAGCACCTTGGTGCAGAGAGGGGCTGATTTGGGGCACATGTACACCCCCCGAGGGACGCTCAGGGATGGCCCTGCAGCAGGGGAGGCCGGCACAGCCCCAGTGCTCACCAGGTGTGCGGTGAGCTTCTCTTTGGTGGTGTCCGGGTGGCCCCACGCCGGCTTGCAGAAGAAGAGCTGCAGCTCCACCTGCTCCAGCCACTGCAGCAGCTCCGTGATCTCCAGCGTGATGTCCTGCACCTGGGGGCAGTGCTGGGGCTCAGCGCTGCCCCGGCCAGCGGGCAGCACCGTGGGGGGCAGCCCCAGCACGCCGGCGCGCGATGCCCCGTACCTGGCTGAGGTTGTTCTCCAGCTCCAGCTGGCGGCTCTCGGTCTCGCTCTGCACCAGGTCCCAGCGCTGGTTGAGCTGCTGCAGGCTGCGCTGGAGACCCTCCATGCTCTCCCCCAGGCTGGAGAGCAGCAAGCCCTGCCCGGCCTCGTTGACGGACTGCACCGTGCGGGCATGGGACATCACGTCGTTCCTCAGCACCTGGGGACAGGGGCACCGCGGTCACAGCCAGCACCCCCGCGGGGGGGGAACCCCACATCCCCAGCTGGCTACGCCGTGCAAAGCCCCTGGCCCTGGGCGCCTGGGCCACCTCTGCTGCCCACGTCAACGCTGCCACCGCAGCCCCGGCAGTCCCGCAGGGCTGGGATTCAGGGATTGCCATGCCAGGGGAGGACAGCACCTGGGGATGCCCCAGAGCTGGCACCCTGGCTCTTGTCCTCAGCGTGGCACAGGGCAGGTGCGAGGCACCAAATTTGCTTTGTGGCAGGGAGGTTGCTGGGACAGGGCACAGAGAAGGCTGTGGCCACCCCCCCGTGCATGGCCCCCCGTCCGCGGGGCCAGCCCACACCTCACATCACCTCGCCTGCATCAGACACGGTGCGAGCGTGCCCAGGCAAGGGGAAGCGGGTCTGGGCTGGCTACGGTCTCGGCTGCCTCTCAGCAGGCGTGGAGGCAGCTCATTCCTTCCATGCTGTCACTGCGGGAGGGGACGCGTTCTCACGCCACCCGCCCCAAGCCGCAGCCTGCCCGACCTGGCCGCTGTCGCCCCGGGGCTCAATGGCAGCGCTGAGAAGAGGGGGCTGAACCGCCCGGGAGGGGGCCAGGCACCAACCTGCGGCCAGGATGCGACCCCACAGCAGGAGGACCATGACTGGGACCTCCTGTGCAATGGGACACAGCAGGACTGTGCCATGTCCCCCACTGGGGGACGTCCCCGTGAGGATGCCTGGCTATCAGAGCAGCCAGGCGATGGCCAGGGCAGCAGTCGGACAGCCCGGGACATGGCACGCAGGCAGCTCCGTCCCGCTGCCGCCCTCACCTTGTGCTTGGCCAGCTCAATCTCGCAGCTCTGCAGGTCGAGGCGCAGCAGCGTCGGGCCCTGCAGCTGCTCGGCGGTGCGGGACAGCCACTGCAGCAGCTCCTCCAGCTGGTGCTGGAACTGCCCCAGGCCCAGCAGAGCCGCCTCCAGCTGGTGCTGCCCCGGCAAGGGTGGGATCGGGCACGTGTTTGGTGGGAGCAGTGGCAGCCCTGACCACGCGCCCATCGCCCGCATGGCCCCACACACCCACGGTGCCCCAGGCACCGCAGGGCACCGTGCACCCAGTGCCTGCACAGCCCCACACACCCACCCAGCACCACACACCCGGCACCCCGTGCACCCACCCGGCACCACGCACCCAGCACCCACACGGCACCCCATGCACGCATGCTGCCGTGGCTCTTGCCTCATGATGGTGGCAGATCCGGTCGACAGCGTGGGTGCCACCACCACCTCCCAGAGCCCCCAGGCCCCCGTGCCCAGGACAGCAGCACCCACCCAGCCCTGCCCTGCACCGAGAACTGCCCCCACACCAGTTGGGCCCCCTCCCTACCTGGCGGCTGACGATCTCCTCCTCCAGGCAGTCCCAGCGCTGGCGGAAGTCGCTGAGCGGGGCCGGGGGGTCCCCCTGCCCCACGCCCCCCAGGCTGGCCTGGTGCCGCAGGCTCTCCACGTCCACCTTGCACTGGTAGAGCTCCCTCTTGAACTCCTGCGGGGCAGTGGTGAGTAGGCAACCCCCAGCCCCACACACAGACGGGGGTCTGCCGTGCCACCAGACCTGGCACGGCACGGCACAGCATGACATGGCACGGCATGGCAGAGCTGGGACTGGTTTGGCATAGTGCAGCATGGCATGGCATGCCATGGCAGAGCTGGGTCTGGCAAACGCTGCATGGTTTGGCACAGCATGGTACGGCACGGCACGGCACGGCAGAGCTGGGTCTGGCATGCACTGCATGGTTTGTCATGGCACAGCACAGCATGACATAGCATAGCAGAACTCAAGTCTGGTTTGGCACAGAATGGCATGGCACGGCAGGGCACGGCACTGCATGGCACAGGCACTTGGGCCCAGAGCTCCTCCTCGTGGAGAGCAGGGAGCCCTGCCGGCTCGGGGCACCTTGAGGGAGCAGAATTTGGCCACCCCGGGCAGGACTGGGCCACCCAGCGCCCACCATGAGCAGGTCCCATGGGGGCACCAGCACCATCCATCGTGCCACGTTTTCATCGCACTGCTGCCCCGAGCACCCCACTTGCCCCGCCTCCGCTGTTCCCCCGCCTGACCCCAGGGCTTGGGGCCCCATCCTGCGGCACAGCCCACCTTCAGCTCCGCCAGCTGCTGCTGCACCATGTCCAGGTCCCCGCCGACGAGGAACTCCTCTGCGATGCGCAGCTCAGCTGTGTCCAGCCACTCGAACAGCCGNCGGACACGCCAGCCCTGCCAGGCCGCCACGACAGCTGTGTCCCTGGGGGCACAGGCGTGCTCACCCCTGCGCTCTGCAGCCCCGTGGCCAGGAGCAGGGCTGGGACCCACCGTGGTCCCCCGGGCGGGCAGGAGCACGGTGTAGGAGGGTGCTCCGGCCCCATCCCCGCCGAGGGGAACCTTGATGTGGGCGTGTCACGCTGCGGCAGGACACGGGCACGGCCAGGCCCGCTGCCCGCTGCCCCACCGCCCTACACTCCTACAGCCCCGCCAGCCCCATTTCCCCCCCAGCCCAGCCAGCGTCACGGCCCCACAGCCCAGGTAGCCCCACGCCCCTACAGTCCTGCACGCCCACACAGCCCTGCTGCCCAGCCAGCCCCACTGCCAGGTCCTGCCTTTAGCCATGCCCAGGGACCACCACCACGGTGGCCCCACGGCCCCTCACATCCCTCAGTGGGGATGGGAAGGCGACGCAGGTGGGGGGCAGGCCCCTACGTGCGGTGTCTGACTGAGCGGGCCCCCAGCACCCCACCTGCATGGTCTCCTGGTAGCTGACGGAGGCCTGGAGCTGCTCCTCGAGGCGGGTGTACCGCTCTGTCCACACCTTGTTCAGGCTGTGCCAGGAGGAGTAGAGCTGCGGCAGGGCGCGAGGGTCAGCGGCACCGCGCGGGGGGGCGGGCATGGGGGTCAGCGGGCACCAGCACAGGGTGCAAGAGCCAGCCAGCACTGCCACAGGGTGCAAGGGATGGCGGGCACCGGTGCGGGGTGTGATGTTTGGCAGACACACGGTCCCTTCTGCAGGGACACCAGCCTGGGACAGCCACCCTCCATCCAGCCCAGCCCCAGGACATCCAGGGGACACTGGGTCCGGGGAGCACGCCTGCCCCTTCTCTAGGGTTCAGCTGCGGCTCAGCTCCGGGGTCATCCCATCCCCGCGAGCAGCATCCCCACAGCCCCGGGACCCCATCCCTTGCTGGACCCACACCCACACTGGCACTCACATCGTCCAGGCTCTTGGTGACATCGGGCTTGTCAGGGTCCCCGCAGGAAGACATCAGCTCCACACCCAGGCTGCCCAGCGTGTCCAGCTCACCCTGCAGCGAGTCGATCTCCTCCCGCAGCGCCTGCAGACCAGGAGGGGGCCCATGGGCTGCCCGTGCCATGGGGCTGCCCANCGGATGGCCTCGGGCTCGCCGCCGGCCTCCTCCAGCCCCAGCACCAGCTGCTGGGTGTCGCTCAGCGTCAGGGCCAGCTCCGAGAGGCCATGCCAGAAGCGGTCGGCCAGTGCCAGCAGCTCCCGCAGCCAGCGCTCCTGCTCCTGGCAGCGGCCCCGCAGGCAGCCCCACTGCGACAGCAGCTGCGCCGTCCGCTCCTGGATCCCTGTGGGGGATGAGAGGGATGGGGCTCGGCCTGAACAGGGACGCGGCCCCGCCGGGATGCCCCGCGTGTGGGGATGGGCTGCCATGTGTGCACACCCGCCCGCAGGACCGTGTCTGCCCCTCTGTGCTGGTACCTCCGGCAGCAGCGTCAGAGTTTGCTGCCTGCATGCTGGCCAGCAGCTCGCTGCCCTGCACCTGGACGGTCTCCAGGGCCACCCCCAGCTTCTCCAGCTCGCCCAGGGCCAGGCTGTTCTCGCGGATCTGCTCCCGAAGGTGGGCCGCGTCACCACGGACGGAGGGCTGGCTCTGCAGGCGGCTCTGCAGCCGCTCCAAGCACTCCAGCAGCAGGTCCATGCGCTCGGTCAGCTGGGGAAGGTGCAGGGGGACCAGCCGGGTCACTTGAGGCGAAGCCCCGGGGGACACCAGCGCTCCGGTGCTGGCCCCGTACCTGGCTGTAACGTGGCAGGGCGTCCTCCAGCAGGGCAGCCGCCTGGCGCACGCGCTCGCGGATGCGGCAGTACTGCTCCTCCGCCTCCCGCCAGCGCTGCTGGAACGGGGCGCCCTGCTCTGGGCTCAGCTCCACCAGCTGCGCCGAGACGCGCTGCAGCTTCCCCATCAGGGGCCGGTGCTCTGCGATGGCCTCCCGCAGGCACTGAGGGCAGAGGAAAGGCCGTGGGTGCATAGGGGACCAGGACAGGGCACACGGGGATGCGCCCTGGTGCACCCTGGTGCTGCCGCTGGGCTGACCCCGCACCCACGCCCCGGCTCTGCTCCCGGTGGACAGTGCTCGTGCGTGTTGGGCGCAGTCCCCGCAGCAGTGCCCCTCCGTCCCGTCGCAGACCGCACGCTGCACCGCCGCCTCTCTGCTCCCAGCCCCGCAGGGTGGCAGACCGTGTCCCTGCCTTCGCCTTCTCCTTCCCCATGCCCCGGCTTGGGCCACCCTGCCCTCACCTGCAGCAGCGCCTGCTGTTCCT